>JAHZND010001330.1:0-19027 GCA_027744115.1 Acrocyrtus sp. NNG-2020
CTTTTCAGACTTGATGCAAGTTTTTAGCCTTGATGGGGGCACGTCCATAGCTTTACCATCGCATCAAAATAACATAGGTACCTAGTAGGTAGGCATGATGAACATTTTAACTGGTAGAAATTCTAGATGTCTAAATTGATGTCAGAAAATTGATGGAAGCAAAGTCTGATTTGAGATTTTCAGCATCTGTGTCTGTGTATCCATTATTAAGTGGTTTACTCATTTTTAGAGTTCAGCAGACCACTTTCATATAGGAAAACCCACGTTCCATTGTGATTGAATTTGTTGAACGAGATGATCAAGATCAAGACTTCATACACGTGCAAAGGTACATTCAATAATGGATTCACACTTTCGGAAATGTATGCTAGTTATAGAGAAGGGAAGATTTTCAGAAGAGTTACAAAGTCCAGCTTTGGTTGCAGTCAAGTAAACGTATTTTTAAGTTTTTGGCCCATCTCAAAGCGTTTGGGTGTAGGGATCTCAGAAAAATGATTTTAGACAGCTCATCACTTTCACTTTTAGATCTGATCGGTCAATCAAAGTTTGTTTGCTTTCGATTATCAACATCATGTACATATCGTGCGCATTTTACAAACATTAACTGCTCTGCTGTCAAATGTCCACTTAAATGACCAATTTGAGTCACAGTCACAAGGTCTTTTGCAGCGTGACAAGAACATGCTAGGTACTAAATACTAATGTAAACTATGAACTGTATACTGTGAATCTACTAGGATCAATTCATTACTTCCACGTTTTTGCAAAATGACAGTCACATTTCAATTATGCCTGCCAAATATGACTGACATGTTTTTCCAACTGTTAAAGACGTAAGTATGCCAAAGTTAATCAACTAGAGCTTTATCATACTTTCAGCTCATCTTATCAGATTATGCTTGTTAGCTTGTTGCCCAATTTTAATTCTTTTTCGGAGCCCAAAAATGAGATATATATTTCGCACGCGGGGCCACCATCTTCAGAAATTCCGCTCCGTTCCTGAAGCTCGCATCGCCTCTCATCATGGCTTCCAAACTTAGAATCATCGAGATTCTTTCTTGTCTGGCGTTGGCGGCTACTGTGGTTTCCGCGCAGGAGACATGGACGAATCCCATTATCGATGGAAACTCTGCTGATCCGTTCGTCGGTCGTTTTGGCGACTCCTACTACATGCTTCTCTCAACCCGGTATGAGTCGGAGTTAACTATCTACAAAAGTGAAGAGTTGACTAACTTCCGGAATGCAGAGTCAAAGGTGATCTTCCGAGCCCCTGAAGGATATCACAACGTATGGGCATCCGAAATGCACGAGATGTCCGATGGAAACCTCTACATCTACTTTGCCATGGGCCGCGTTGGTGACTTCAACCGGAACTGGGCTATCAGAGCAGAAGACCCAAAAAATCCAATGGGCAATTGGAGTGAAGCCATTCTTCTCCTTCCTCACCTGGACCAACCAGGAGTCGATGGTACTATTCTCAAGCACAATGGGAAAGAATACTACGTTTGGAGCGGCAGGAATGGAGGATCAAATTCCCCACGATTCAATCCTCATCGAGGAGCTGGTTGATCCAGTTACAACCAAAAACGTGACCACCATCATTCGCCAGCCCCTTCTTTGGTGGGAAAGGAACGTGAATGAAGGTCCCTTCTTCATCTACAACAGGAACGTGTCGTACCTCCTCTTCGCCGCGTCTTTCACATTTTCCGAACACTATTGCCTGGGTCTCATGAGCATCGATGATGGCCTTGACCCCATGATCGCCGAAAACTGGTGGTACGGTCCGGAAGATGGTCCAGTCTTTTACAAGAATGAAGAAGAGCGAGTTTTCGGATCTGGCCACGCCTCAGCCACTGTTTCTCCTGATGGCAGAGAAACTTGGCTTGTTTATCACGCTGCAGATGACCGAGAAAGAATTGAGCACTACAGAGTTGCTCGTGCTGATAAGGTTACCTGGGATGACGAAACTGGAAGACCACTCTTCCCAAGACCTCACGGCTACTTTTCTCCACAGTCATACCCAAGTGGACAGCCAATACCCGACGAAAGATCAACTTTCACCAACCCAATTATCAGCGGAGATTCCCCTATCCCAAAAGTTTTACTTCTCAACGGAACATACTACATGACCAGTGTTCATTATGACGACAACTTCATTTCAGTTCACCGCAGTCACACACTGACCAACTTTAGGAATAAGAGGGAGCTTAAGCTTACATTTGGCGATCCCGAATGTGTGAGAGATATCACCGCTCCAGGAATAAGAGGGAGCTCAAGCTTACATTTGGCGATCCCGAATGTGTGAGAGATATCACCGCTCCAGAGATGAAGGTCATTGATGGTAACCTGTACATTTATGTAAGTGTGTCCAACTGGAACTGCAGCGCCGAATTCCACAGTGTCTATGTAAGCCAAGCAGTTGATCGTACCAATCCGGTAGGACAATGGTCCGAGTTGGTGCCACTTCTTCCATCAGTTAGGGCAATCGCTTTGGGTGGAGCTGTATTAGAGCTGAATGGTAACTTGTACCTCATCTATGAATCTGGAGAACAGGAATATGGCTTGTGGATTGCTCAGATGAGGAATCCCACAACTGTAATGGAGGAGACACGGAGAATCCTGAAGACGCCAACTGAAGACTGGGAAGAAAATGAGTTGAACGGACCAGCTTTAATTAAAAGGGGAAATGTGACGTACTTGGCGTACTCAGGAGGAAACTATGATGGACCTAATTATGCCACGGGACTGATGTGGATTGAAGATGGAAAGGACCCAATGGTCCCTGGCAACTGGGACAGACTGACAGAGCCAGTATTTAGCAAAAACGAAGAAGAATGCAGTGTATGGTACTGGTCGTGTTGGGTTCACGACTTCCAAAGGTAAGCTATTCATTACCATTTAACTAATTAAATGTTTCAAGTTACACTAATTACCGAAATGCCAAAACTAATTGTAATTCACCTTCTTAATGTATTTCGTAATTAGATGGCCAAGAGACTTGGATTACCTACCATGCCGCGGAATGGTCCGACAGAATATACGGAAACCGAGTTGCCCGAGCAGAGAAGCTTGAATGGAATCTAAGAGGAGAGCCAGTCTTCCCAAGGCCTCACGGTTACTTTTCACCCCAGCCAGTGCCAAGTGGAGAACTAGCATAAGTTTCCACCAAAAATATGACATCATTATGATTATGACATCTCTTAAATAAACCTTTACAAAACTTTTCCAAGATTAAACTGGACTTCGTCGATTTTTTTATTTTGCAAACATGTCTCCATTAAAATTCAATTATTAAGATATCCTCTCCCTGGCGCACCTGTTTCTTTCTCATTAATTGCACGTATCAGCCTCTTGTGTCTTGCACTGAATTGTTTTAAGGAAATGAGCATTTCAGCTTTCACCTTCAACATTGTGACAGTGATAAATTGCAAAAAAACATATTTTTCTACCAATAGCTAAAAAGTTTATGAAGTTTCATAAAACTTTACGTAGATTCAACTAACTCGATGTGATTTCAGTCATTTGTCAATCGTAAATTAACATTCGATATTAATGCGCAAAAATTATTTCCTCACGCTGCCCTCAATATTATGCTGGAAAACGAAAAAAATTGAAAATGTTCAGAGCTTTGCGCCGACAACGCCGGAAGGTTCCAAAATAATAGTAACGCACACTGGCCCTTCCAACTTGTATAAATAGATTTTCATAAAAAAGGATAATTTAAGATAGGGGAAACCATCGTTGGTTAAATACTAACTTTTTAAAATATTTAAAATATTTTGTGTTTAGATTTTAAATAGTAATTCTTGAACGAGCTTTGGTAGTAAAAATTAGAGTCACTCCACACAGATATGACTTGTTGGTAAACTTTGGCTATGGCTGCTAATCTGGAATCATTGTTGACAGTATTCGAAACTTATGAGAAGAGAGACTAGATGACAGCGAATTACGTTCGATTTTGAATTTCAGCAAAGGAAGCATGTCCAGTCTTCTTAGCATGAGCTTGTGCTTCTTCCTCTCCCTTTATCAGAGTATTACAAATTTGACAACGCAAGGCAAAGTTTTTCAGGTCAGTGAACTGGTTGGAAGCCTTGGCTTCCTGGGCTAGCTGCTTCGCAAGTTCCTTCATCTTGGTGCTACTCACGGGAAACATTGTGAGTAAGGAACCTCCCTTAATTGATAATTTAAAATTATTAATCACAGCTAGACAACCAATTCCAATTCCAAGATATTTAACAAATATATAAGAACAGTTTTTATAAACTTAACACTAACAGCAAAATCCGAGAAATTCAAAGACTGAATGTCAACCACACTGATCTGAATGCCATAGAACTCGGCCAAGATGGCAAGTTCGATACCACCACTAAAAAGTAAAAGATCACAACGAGTTTTTTAAAGACATTACACATTTCAAATACATACATTACATAAGTTATTTTGTTAGTGGACTGAATCTTAATCTACCCCCATGAGTCAATCTTTCGAATCCAGTTGACGTAGTCCTTATTAGGACGTCCCAACATTGCCTCATTGTACTTAACTGGATCAGCAGCCACAGTGTTGGCAATCAATTCACGGAGAAATACCGAGTTTGCCTCAGAGTCCTTTTGCAGTTCACCTTAATTTTTTTTTAAATAACGACACTTTTGAGCAAGTTAGCCAAATCTATAAATACAAATTAAATCATAATTGTAGTCACTAACCTGAACCTGATAAGCAGAAAGTGATAGATGAGAACAAACAGGAATTATCGGAAGGGACAATTTGCCTCAACAACATTCCCTGCTCACCCATATGGTCATCTATTTGGTATACGGGTGGTGAGGATGTCACAACCGAAGATGATGACTCCAAACTGCCAGAATTCATATCCCGATTCATGTCTGTTGCAGGCTCGACTGCTGGTTTTGCTGTTTGTGGTCCTCCGTTTCCTCCCTGATTGTGCTGAGATCCTTCTACAGAATACAGACAAAATCGCGCAATTAATAACAATCACCATTGGTGATTCACCAATAATTATAGCAGCTATCACCTGGGCTAGCCTCGACAATTAAAGTATCCTGATGTTGCAGGCCCATACTTTCAACAAGACCTGACGGATTGTACTCTAAGCGCTTCGGAGGAAATCCACTCAGGATAACCACATCACTGCTTGGAATACCAGCTAGCTCTGCAACCTTGACAAGGAGGCTGGAAATGGAATCCTTCACGTCAATGTCACGCAGAACAGCATTCTGAGATTTTTTGCTTTTCACCCGAAGAGTTAACTTTTGCGGAGGTTTGCTTGCTCCAGGTTGTTCTGACGCCATTTCTTATAGATTGGACACCAACGCTTATGTACAACCCTTAATTAACACTTATAATTTTGATTATTTAAAAAAATACAAAATTGTAAAAAAATGTGCAAAAGGTAAAAAATGGTGAGTGCAGAAGCTAGGTAGGTGTTTTGAGTTTTGTTTATTGTTTACCAAGAAGTGTAATGAACCCCTCAGCTGATGTAAAAAGCAGCAAATCAGCAAAATGTCAACACGACAGCGGCGCTTGCGCCATCTCCCACACAACAACCTAAAATAGTTGGAAGGTAGCTTGATTGGTGTCTCTGGCTCATAGCTTTGATTTTCACTCGCAAACAATGATTTGATTGCCAATTCATATCGCTATGTAGACAAAGGAAAGGATGTAGTCCGAGCCATCTTACCAAACCAACAATTTGTATCTATTACCCATAACAAAAAATTAAATTGTACTAAAAAAGCAGCATCTTTCGATGCACGTCCGATTGTTGTCATTAACAGACTAGATGGTTGTAAAGACAGTTTAAAATTCCTTCCCCGTTTATATTCTCACTTGGCAAAAATGACAATGACAATGGCTTGCTGAAGAATGAGCTGGAGAAAGTAACAATTTTCCATGAGCTCCTCCAAACTAACGGTGGTATACCTCTTTTCTGCTCTTTTCCTCTTATTCACCCCAGACAGACAGTACCATGTGGAAGACTAGCATAAAAGTCTTCATCAAAAATATTACATTACTATGGCATCTCCAATAAACCTTACTTTTCCAAGGTTAAAATGGACTCGGTCGATTTTTTTATTTTGCAAATAATCATATCCATTAAAATTTAATTATTGACATGCCTGGCCTATGGCGCACCTATTTCTTTCTAATTACTTGCGTGCATCTGCATCTTACACTGAATTGCTTTAGTTTTTAGGGAAGTAAACATTTCATTTCAGCTTTCAACATTTTTTTATTCTTGTGGTAGTGATAAATTGCAAAAAACATATTTTTCTACCAATGGCTAAAACACTATACGCAAAATATTTTAATTAAATCCAACCCATTTAAGGAAAACAAGAAAAAAATCACTGGATCTCGTCAAAGATCATCTCAGAATGAATCGAAAATAAGCTCAAGCTGAGCTAGACTAGAGCCAATACAGTTTCATGAAGTTTCATAAAACTTCATGCAGATTCATCTATCGCGATGTGATTTCAGTCATTCAGTCGTCCATAAAGCATAACAGCTACAAAAGACTAGAGTCATTCCTTATTCCTCTCAATCGTTCAGTTCTGTATACATTGTCGCAATTGGCGATTTTTTCCTGAGCATGAAATTACTATCTCGGCACTTTTTTACGCTACATGTAACTTTGCTCGAGTAGTGATGAGGCTATTAATGTAATACAATTTGCAATAGTAGGCTCACTGCAGGCAATAAGAATGCAAACTTAATAGACCACAATACAGAGCTTTATGTAAAATTTTACATACAAAAACTCTGCAACATTTTTTTGCTAGGAAGAGCTCGAGTAAAAGATGCTTCGCTAATCATTCCTGTACTAGAAAGAAACTAGATTAGAATGTGTTAGGCAGAAGCAAATGCAGAGATTTAGCGTATGATGGGTTGGAGTTGGAGAACTTATTGGCAAAAGTTTTTTGCACGTGATAACTGAGATCGAGTACCGAGCTGTGTCCTACATGTGACCTAAGAGAGTTGTTGCACTGCGACTGCACAGCACATTGTTCTGCATATCAATGTATTTTCCAACAATGCATTTTGTTCATTGTATTCGGCTGGTTGGTATTACAGAGCCGTTATGCTTCAAGGTAATTTTTCTGGGATAGGGCTTATAGTTCTTGGAAAAGAGAGGTTTCAGTTTCACTTTAATTGTTACTTAATGTAATAGGAGGTGTATAACACTTTTTGCGTAAATGTTGAGGAATAATAGAGTGAATGCAAAGCTGAAAAGAAAGACGACAAAAGAACTGAGACGAGACTCAAATCTTGTGCAGTTGCTGATTACTCGTCGCCAATACAAGGAATCCTTCCATCTGATTCCAACTCCAAGGTCAAGCTTGGTCTTGGCGTTAGCAAATTGGCCAGAATTCTAAAGAAAGACTCTCTAAATTCAAAAAATTCAAAATTTAAAGGTAAGAAAATTGGTACATTTACAAGCTTTTAGCTTTTTAATATTTCTTGCAAGAAGTCTGTCAAGCTAAGGATGACAAATGAAGGAGGGAGAAAGTATTGCAAATATAATGCAAATTTATTTTTAGGATAAAAACAATCTGAGACAATGGGCCGAAGAAAAAATAAGAAAGGGAATAAATCGGACAACTCCGGCGATACCCGAATGTACATTAAGGTTTTGGCGACATTTTGCTGCTCCGGTGAAAACTGCAAGAAAACATGGAACTCGGCTCATGGTTGGGAGAGGGAAGATGAAGGGATCTACTGCGAGTTTTGTGACGCTGCTGCGGATTTAGTGGATGCAGTTGATGAAGTGAGATAATAGATAATAATGCAATTATATAACTTTTGTGGTGCAAGGCGCTACAGTACTGTGAAATTTTAATTATTAAAAAATAATTTTAACTTCAGGTGCTGAAACTGGACACCTACCAATGTCCCAACAAGTACTGCGATAATTACTGGCAGTCGATTCATTTCGGGAAAGGTCTTGTTCAACAATGCGATGTTTGTGAGACAATGGTCTCTCCTGTGGGTCCCCCACAGGAACGATTTGGTCGTCATTACAAATTCAAATGCAAGAACAAGGGCTGTCTCGTGAAGCCAGAGTGGGAAGACTTCTCGACAAGTCAGCAGAAGTCCCAGAGATGCACCAAGTGCTACTCTCGTGGTGACATTAAGCGAATCGAGAAGGTTAATTAATTTAACCTATATTTTTTGCCCATTTGTTAATTAAGGAACAATTATATTACAATTCTCTTTTTCGGTGTATTTACAGTTGAAACCAGCCTGGGTAGAGAAACGACGCCGTGATAAGATGCTAAAAGATGCTGGAAAGAATGCTTCTGGAGACATCAAAATCAAAGGGTTTGGATTTGGAAAAGGTCCATCCAAGCACAACTCGAACTTCTGCGACATGTGTCAAGACATCATCAGCCAAGGTGTGGGACGCTCCTGCCACAATTTACAGGCAGTTCTCTGCACACTGGCTGAGGACCCCCAACAAGGTGGAAATCTCATTGAGAGAATTGTCCAGGTCCTTGAAAAGCAGTACTAATAATTACTGACTTGTTCAAGGATATGTATTCGGTCCCACTGATAAAGCACCTAATTCCCGTCGCCTTTAATTACCTAATTGACTTCAATGTTCAAATAATTCGAATTCGAACCCCAAAACTATAAAATTACGTTATGTCACCCATTAGCCTATCAGAACCTTACATAATAGCAGACATTTTGTACTTTATTTTTATACAAAAATTATCTCATTCTATGTACAAGGTCAGAGGTTACTTTGTCGTTTTCATAACTAATTTTTGTTCAAAATTCATTTTTATAAAAAAAATCAAAATGATTTTGGTGCAGACGCATTTAAGTCCTAATCACATTCGAAACGTTCCATCGCACGACATAGTAAGCACTGAACTACATTACTGAATGAATAGTATGTAAGTAACATTGTGTGACCTAGTCATGATAAGTCTGAGAACGTTCGGATTTTAAATTTGACTGTGCGTAGTTAGCTTAAACTTTCCAACTGTAAAACTGACTGATTCATTGTTGTACAGAAGATTGTTAGTAACTCATGCGCGAATTTAAGTTAGCAAATTAAACGTGTGCATCAAAATCTAAAACTTTTTGTGTGCTGCAAAGTTTTTTTTTGACATTTGTTTTGAAGGGATTTTTCCTTTTCACATTTTTACCGCAATCTTACGCTGCGTCTGCCTGTCCTGCACTTGCGTCATGTTGCATTATCTTTTCTGCATGTCTTCTCGCACGTTGCCTATTTAATTAAATTGGCCATGATTGTCCAGGGAGATTAAATTTGGCTACTTCTTTTGCGTAGTAATGAGATGAGTGTTAAAATTAAATGGATTCATAAACGCTCAGCATAGTTCATTGAAAATTCATGTAATAAATTACATACTTTTATTTCATTAAGTAAACCCTTCTTACTGGCAGCAGTGATGCTGCACATTTTACTTTTATAAACATATCTAGGTTACATAATGTATGTCTTATAGTAAAAGTTTGAGATCGCAAAGGTTCTAAAGCGGCACAGCAATTATCTTAAGTCTAATAGTAGTGTATTTTCTATGCCTACTACCTAAATCTACTCTCTATGACTACCAACCAAATGCTTAATTTTATTTTAAAATATATAGTGCCTTTACTTTTAATTGTTAATTGCAAAAATTCAAGTATATTATTGTTTCAAATCGAATTCATGCATATCAATTAATTGCTAAAAATCTAAGTTGTCAGTAATAAATTCGTGATCTAAGCTCATCTCCGTCAAAAGTTCTTCGTCCGCAGGTGAATGGAGGTTTTGAGAATTCAAAGTTACTGGAAGTGTTTCTAGTTCCATTAAGAGAGAGCTTGAGGTTCTTGGAATGACACACTCTTCATCCCCCTCAACCTCTTCTGGGAGAATATGCTCTTCTGATATATCAATAACCGTTGGTGGCTCCTGGTTATCAATTTTCTTCACACCCGGACAGCTAAGCCTTTTGTGCCTGTACAGACTTGTATTATGTCTATAAGCCTGGTTGCATTTGTCACATTTATACGTAATTTCTGTGTGAGCACTACTGTAGTGGCGTCGAAGGAGCACGAGCTTTGAAAATTTCCGATTACATTTTTGACATTTGTACATTCCTTTAGAAGTTTTCGTTTGGCTGGAATCATTAGCACCGACGACCTCACGATTTGATTCTAGCAACATTGAAGCAGCACTTGACCCGCCACTGTCAACTTGAGTTACTTTCTTCGAGCTATCGCAATGCATCTTTCTCCTGTGTAGTAACAAGGTACTCCTGTATGTAAAGTGAAGGTTGCAAGTGTTGCAGGAATATTGCTTTCCCCGGTGCATTATATTGATATGGTTTTGACGACCATGATATGAAGTGAATGTCATGTGACATTGTTCACATTCGAAGTACTGCTTATCCAAGTGGACTTTCTGATAATGAAGTGTGACCAACTTCCTGGTTCGGTACCTTTGGTGGCACATAGAACAAGCGTACTGAGGAAAAGGAGGATTACCTTCCGATGTCCCACTGATGTAGATGACGTGGTCTTCCTCCGACGCCATGTTAGATTGATGCTTAGTTTTCCCACCTTTAACTTCGGCAAGGTCCTTTTCAATTTTAATATCTTTAGTATTTTTCTCTACTGCTGAGTTCATGCAACATTTCCCCTTTAAGTGTCTGTTTAAGCTACCTTTTTGAGTAAAAGTTACATGGCACGTGTCACAGAAATAAAATCGCTGTTTCATATGAACTGTAAGAATATGTCTTTGAAGATTATGATTTGACGAGAGTGCAAGTTCGCAATATTTGCACTTAAACTTAAACTCTGAAGAGTTACTTGAATGACTTTTACTTCGTTTATTATCATCTACCAGTGGCGCATCTGAGCTAGACTTGGACTGGCACAGTTTCTTATTCCTCTTTAAATTTGGCTGACGATCAAATGACTTGTCACTGTTGCTATTGCGATTATCAGCTGATAGTTGCGCACCTGAGTTGGTCTGGCACGTTAATTTTTCATGTCTGATTAAACTCGATCGATGCGCAAATGACTTATGACATTTGCTGCAACAGAGACTAAGGTGCATGTGAAGCATGCTTTCGAACTTAAATGCTTTGTTACATTGACCACATTTGAAACGTTTTCTCTTAGTCTTAAGCTTGTACTCGGGCAACATTTCCACAAAGTTGGTTTTTGAATTCACGAAGGGATCAGTAACGGTTACATAATCAGATGATATTTCCACTTTTACAAGTTCACATTCCGGTGCTTCTGGATCCGGATTCTTTGTAGCATTGCCATTATCTTGACCAATATTTATTGTACGTGAATCTTCGTGGAAAATTTGTACATGTGTTTGTAGACTAGACTCTTCGTCAAATGATTTGGAGCATACTGGACACTGGTATGATCCTTTACCCATGACCTTAGAATGAGTGTTGGGGTCGTTTTCATTTTGTTTTCCATCATTGAACGTGCTATTACTTTGAACTTTCTCAGATTCAAAGGACTCCAACTTGAGATGGTCACTGTCTGTCCGTTTCAGCTTCACTCTTGAACTCAAAGTCTCTAGCTCGGAAGTACCTGTAATTCATAATTCAGAAATCATAATTAATTAAATACTTAGCACTGATAAATTTTAAAACTAAACCCAAATATTGACCTCGGCTTCAAGTTCGAGTTACAACAACTTAAATTTAAATAATAATAAGCAAAATTACATTTGAGTTCAATCTGATTACGCAACCACTCAATAACATTGGAGTTAGCCACCGCCTCGTAGATAATTTTATTTTGGTTCCCTTCCACAATTTTCTGTCTAATCGTTCCCAAGCAGGAGTTTATCTGCACTCTTATCAACTCGAGTTGTTTATAATGTTCCGAAAACTGTTCAATAAATGTTGCGCACCCTTCACACACGCAGACACTAAGGTCGTTGTCATTTTGTTCACCTTCTACCACTGATTTTTCTAACTTTGTTTCAGAAGGATCTTTGTAAATATCGTCCACATTAATTTGCAAGTAATCATTGAGATTCAGAAACGAGCAGTTTTTTCTCTGTGAAGTGGTAACGCTTCCTTCTCCAAACGCCTCACCCCCACCTTCTGGTCCAGTTTCTGCCACGTTGGAAAGGCAAAGGAAACATCGGACGTGCTTCGTAAGTGGTGTCACTTTTATCGCACTTTCCCAATCTTCGTCCTTCTCACACACCAAATATTGGGTAAACCAAGCTATTTCCAGTGACATCTTCATTTTAAACACAGCCTGCCACTATAAAATACTAATTTGAGAAAATTAAAGTCTGCTTTTGATTTAATTTTTCGATCTGCTAATCATTTAATTAATTAATATAATTCTTCCAGTTTCAGTTTTGATAATCAACAACAACCTGACTTGACATCAGATGATCAGACAATGAGTGCGACTCGTTGTTCCTGTTACCAAAAGGAAAAGACAAACAAACAGGTACATATATTCTGTATACAAGAGTGGTTGGTGGTGGTAAAACTTTTACGATACGATACATGGACGGGATAGAGGAAGAGATTTTTGTTTTTCTTGCTTTTACGGTCTGCCCGTGTTTCAGTGCTTGCGCTTGGTTGGATACGAGTGTGAAAGTGTTTTGTGTAATCCACGCAGTGTATTCCATGTGCTTAGTGTGTAAACAATCATTGTACAATTGTTGGCTGAGCTCGAGTTGGGTTTGGATCGAGTGAGTTGGATGAAGTTGTTGGAGGGAAAAACTTCTTGTTGTTGTTGGTAATTATTAGTAGTAATCAGTTGGTGACAATCAGTATTGAAGTCAGATAATTTAATTGTTGAGTACGAGAAATATAAATTAAATAAGGATTGTGTAGCCGTGCATGAAAATAGCAATTTGAATGTACATTAAAATTGAAGGATGTGAAAATACCATAATTTCAGTCATGTAAAGTGTAAAGTTCAACAGGTGTGGCGTGTGAGTGACAAACTTATTATACGAATGCAAAACTTAACTGATTTCACTGACTATTGGCCAGTCAGTCAATTCAGTTTCAATTTAAGTTAATAGTTAGTTAGGTAAGTCCATTTATGTAATGGCGTTTATATGTTTTTGATTGTCTGTGAATCTACAAACTAATTGTGAGTTAAAGTTAAAATAGGAATAATTGACTTTATTTTACATTATCTCTCAACTTTTGTTCATCGTAGTATTTTATTATTCATGCAACTGCCAGTTATCATATGTATTTATAGTTCTTACTAAATCATACGGTAATTGCGCTTTCCCAATCGTTAACTCGAATCGTCATATAAATAAAGTGATATTTTATTTGCAATGCTTTAGCTCGAAAACGGCAACTTTATAAATAAAAAGTTAAAATGGAGAACCAAAGAGCAGCCGTAACACCAAAGGGAAATTTTCGGAAGATTGGAAGTACCAAAATAAGGGAGTTTCTAAATAGATTCAGGGAACAAGATGAGACTCCTTGGGATTCCGTAAATTGGGATGAGATGTACTTTCAGAGTAATAATGATGATGGTAATATAAATTATCTGCTACTATAAATAAGTACATAGATTTTTTGTTCTTTTTTATTTTATCTAAGCACTGAACTTTGAAAATTGTTTTTTATAGAATATGATGAAAATTTGGAGACAATTATAAATATTTTCAACGATGAGCATACAGCATGGAACATGCTTTTCGAGGAGCAGCGCACAACAATTTACGATCCTAGAACGAATCTCTCTGACGTCCATTTGATAACTAATGAAGGAATCATTCCTGTTCATAGCTTGCTCCTGAAAGGTTATTCTCCGTTTCTGGATACATTGCTGGATCAGGTGAATATTTTATTCATAATTTATGGTTTGTGAGCAATTTGGAGCTTTTTGCATAATTCTTTATTCAAATGTATTTATCGATGACAGAGCAATCTTCAATGCAAAGAAAATTTAATCACACTAACTTTCTCGGACGTAAAATTGGAACACCTGAAGGCATTTGTGAACATTTTGTACACAGGATCCACTTTGATTAAAATCGGTGACGAAGAAAATGTCAAAAAGATTTTTGAATCTCTTCAGATTGAGAAAGTGAAATTTCAAAATGTGAATTACAATCCTGGTCGCAAAATTAAATTAAAGTCTGTGTTAACCATGAAGAAGAAGATTGAAGACATGGGAGGTACTAGTGCCAACTCCTTTAGATACACAACTGCTCCTGCAGGGCTAAGAACGCCGAATTTATTGCAGGAACAAGATGGGTCCTGCAGCTCTGAGGTACCGTCCGTTGTTTCAACAGGAGGGGTAGCACACGATTCTTCGCCAAGTGTGTCAGGATCTTGCATGCCTTTAAATATTCAAAAGGTCAGGCCAGGAGAACTACTAAATAGAAAACAAGCCCCGAGGATTCAAAGAGGGTCTGTAATTGCTGGTAGTGCAAATTCGAATAGAAGTAATAATAATAATGAAACTAATACCAAGGAGAAAGATGTCGAAAATTTGGATAGTGATGACGAGAATCTTCCCAGCTACATTCCCCCAAATGTTGTCAAAGTTCCTCATACCACCGAGTTGCAAAGGCAACCAAGAATCATTAGACAACTGCCACCACCAACAAAGGGGCGTCCAT
This sequence comes from Acrocyrtus sp. NNG-2020, assembly GCA_027744115.1. Taxonomy (NCBI): domain Eukaryota; kingdom Metazoa; phylum Arthropoda; class Collembola; order Entomobryomorpha; family Entomobryidae; genus Acrocyrtus; species Acrocyrtus sp. NNG-2020. The sequence goes on from JAHZND010001330.1 coordinate 14,627, forward strand.
CAAAAAGAAAATCTACCCCAAAGCCGTGTGAGAAGGGGTTGGACGACGACAAGGAAAATGAAATTGATAGTCCTATTACTCCTTTACGACGAATGTCCAGATACGAGCAGGATAACGAGTACGTTCCTAGTCCTGGAGAAAGTGCGGCAGCAGCAGCTGAGGAAATCGAGGAAGATTTGGAGGTGGTAGAAGTTGATAGTTTGGATAGTCCTTTACCTAGTGTTATATCAGAGTCCAGCGATGAAGAAGTAATTGAACAGGGACCAAAAACGAGAAGTCGCCAACTGAAATTGCAGTCAGATAGTGGAGATATAGAAACAACAAGCCCTCAACAAGAAGGCCAACGAACACGTACGTCTCCTAAAATAATATTCATAATTATATATTTAATCTGCACCATCTCCAATAAATCATCGTAGAAACGCTGATAGTGAGAGTAAATTTAAACTTTCCTTTTTGTAGTGCGTAAGTCATCAAGAATTGCAAAAAGTACGAAGGAACTTAACCGATCACTGCCCACCAGGCAAATGAAGAAACAGTTAAATACTAAAGCCAAGGAGCAGAAGATTGTGGAGAAGTGCTTCTTTTGTAAAGGCAGTTTTAAGTCAATAGAAAGTATGTTTAGTATGTAATCAATTTTATTAGTCATATATTGCAATTAAAATACAGGAGGCTCCTAATTGACAATTCTCATTTCAGAGTTACAATCTCACTTGGACACAACGTGTGCTGTTCATCTAAAACAGCAATATTGTTTGCAGAAGGAAGATGTGTCATATATGTAGAACATCTTTATGTGGGTATAGCTCCGAAGACTTACTTGGCCATGTTACCGATTGCAACAACAAGCCTATAGCAAGTAGCAATGACAGAACAAATGTAGACGCAAACGTCAATGATAAATTGGACGATTTCCACGGACAGATGCCTCCATCAGAAGATTGCATTGAGGAACGCTCAAACCCTGAATGTATGATACTAATGGAAAGCAGTGTGAATTTAGAAAAGTTGGAATTTACTGAAATTCCAAGTTTAATGGAAGGTATTCGAGCAAATAAAGAATTAGTGAGACCAAAAATAGCGAAAGGGCATAAATGGGCAATTTCAACGAGACGTCCCGCTTCTGACGGCGGGGACCAAGCAAACGATAATGAAGGTCAACCGGAGTCAGAATCTTCAATTTCCCCGAAGCCACAGCCCATAATGCAACACAAGAATGCAGACACCCCACTCCCACCTTCTTGTTCTCAAGTAACTCAAGAAGATAGACCTCCGCTTAGAAGTAAACGTCGTCGAATGCGACCTATGCCGGCATCCAAAAAACTAGCACTACGACAAAACCAAAAATCTTCAACCATGCTGGGTGACGAAAACTGTGATGATAGTAGTGATGTGCCCACCAAACGACAAAGAATCGAGGAAACTACCAAAGTGAGTCTTAGCACTGGACAGAACAATATTGATGCAGTGGAGTCGTCTTCGAACTTGCTTTCAAATGAAGATTCATTACCAAATGAGACCAAGTCCACGAAAACAAAGAGAGTCTTAGCACTGGACAGAACAATATTGATGCAGTGGAGTCGTCTTCGAACTTGCTTTCAAATGAAGATTCATTACCAAATGAGACCAAGTCCACGAAATTGCTCACAACTGCGGGAAGGTTAAGAGCTACTTTAAAGAAAAAGTACGCTCTTTGGAAAAATCAGATGACCAATACAGGACGTAACAGCGCCGTTGAAGAAGCTAATTTAAATACAGCTGGTGAAGGAGAATCAGTTTCTAACGATGAGGCGGAAATCGCGGTAGTATCTGAAGATATAACACAAACAAGGGATAACAATGACAACGTTTTTGTGGAAACTGTAAATGCCGGTATTGAAGAGCCATTGGCAAGAGTAAGTCCACCGCCACGAAAGGATCAGGATCCCAGTAATGGTAATAAAACAACAACTACTAATTGTACAGAAAAGTCTGCTACGGCTGCAGTAGATACCCGTTGCAGCCAGAGTTCGGAAGAAACTGAATCTGAAAATATGTGTCGTATAACTTCTGTCTTCTCCGCTGGTAACACTGAGTATGTCCCCCTTTCTTCTAATTTGTCACCGGTTGAAAACTTAGCCCATCCAGTTCATGCAGCAGCGCCGAATGTGGAGAATACTGAGAATGGCCTTCAATTAAACTTAAATACGCCAGCCGTTGTCAGTAATAGCGTAAACCAAACATCCACTGAAAAATCATTAGAAATTCAACCTCAGGATATCCAAGAAGCTCCCGTTTTACAGTCACAGTCTCAAGTAAATAATAGTAGCCTGCAAGTCCAAGATTCTGTTAATTCGCAACCAAATGAAAATATAGGAGCAGCAGCACAGACAGCTCTTCAACCCTCTTCCTCTTCTTCCGCTGCTGCCAGCAACCAGACGTGCATAATAGACAGGTCAGCACCCAATGCTGCTGGAATGGTAGTGATTCGACGCGTACAAAACAATTCCGACGTTCCATTGCCAAATAATTCAGCCAATGCTGCTGTGGCAACAATTCCAACGAATCCATTATTGCCTCCAGCTAGACAAATACTGGAAAGAGCTAACCAAGCACCGGTGAGTCAGGGTCAACAGTTATGCACCTACAACCCCCAACAACAGCAACAGCCGCTGACGTCCCCCACAATTGGGTCGCCTCTTGTTGTACAAAGCACGTTACAACATTCGCATCGCCCTCCGATGAATTCCGTGCAGCCCCTACCTACACAGGTAATCAATCATATTTGCACGCCAAAAAATTTTTGGCAAAAGATTGTACTATAGCAGGCGTTACTAAATACTAAATTTAACCCGTTCCAATGTTCCAGGTGTTCATAAATCGTCCGTCTTTACCACCACCTTATGGTGCATCTTCCGACAGAGCTGGGGTTATGGGAATTCCGGCGAATACTCAACAAAGTACACAAATGGTAGTCAGCAATCCCAACAATAACCTATCATCTAATTCAATACAACCGTATCCTCCTGTTCATCAGATCGTCGCACCTGTTTTCCAGAGCCAGACCTATCAAAGCCAGCAGCAACAGTATCACATTACTTCATTTCAGCAGCAGTCAAGTGGAATTGGAAGCTTTAGAGCTGGACGTGCAGTTTTTATTAGTAATCGCCCAACGTACACCAATAACACTACTTTTACCGTAGTTTCTAATACCAATTTACCGTCTCAACCCTTTTCGATTAACAACCCAAACTCGCTTCCCATGGCAGTAGTAGAACCACAATTTCTTTCAAATCCGACTGCTACTGTTAGATTTCCAATCAATCAGGGCATGTATCCGCAAATTGGAAATCGTTCAAACTACCAACAACAACAACAACATGTAAATAGAGAGCAAGTGCAAACAGTGCCATTACATGCACTCCAGAGTATGCAACAGAATATTTTTCCACTGCATGAAAATACAATTAATTCACTCATTTCTGGATCTCAACTTGAATCTTTACCCCAAGAATCTCCACTTTCTCTTTCTATTCCATATTCCTCTAATGCCCAGGTTACTTGCCCGGACTGCAGTCTTGTATTTCGATCGCAAGCTACACTAAACGAACATCAGAGTCTAGGTTTATGCTTTTCTTGATAAATTGGATTAATTAGAAGACAGCAACACTATATAAGATCCTTCTAAGAACTGGAAGTATTTTAGATGTGAGTCACCGCGTGACTGTTTAAAAAATTACTTTGTATATGTGTTTATGTAGTAATGTGCATATTTAAGATGATGGTAATAATAGTTTTCAAATTCAAATTCGATATCAATATATAGCAATATAATTTAAATTCAGAGTTTATTCTTGTTAGAAAAAACTATAAACTTGATCTTGATCTGAAGTGATTGTCAAATTGTCCATGTTAGCAGGAAAAGTATGTAATACAGAATAACAGAATTCAATGCAATAAGCAATTTTTTTGTTCTTGTATGGTACTATTATAGGTACAATAATATTGAATTAACTATTATTCATTTACTGCGTGTATACAACATAGGTACATTGTAAGTGGTAAGTTTCATTTACTGCGTGAGACAATTAGGGACTGTATGTAAAGTACAAGTCTTAACATTTAGACTTGATCGTGATCTGACTATGAGAAGGTAGCTTTACAAACTATAAAGAATATTAGTCTATATTTTCAGTTATGTATTTGTCTAAAAAATGTTTTGAATAGTACTGCTTTGTATTCTACTTATTATTTATGTTTAAAATTAAAGAAAAATCTGACGGTGTTTGCTTGACACATAATATGGTTTTTTTAAGTGAATACGATTTATATACAGTTTTGTTAAGTAAATGTTCCGTTTTGGAAAATAAACTCATTAAAAGAGCTGTTACTTTGTCCATAAATTACAACATTCTACAGTTA
>JAHZND010001331.1:0-19912 GCA_027744115.1 Acrocyrtus sp. NNG-2020
GCATCAAATATCTAGTCTCACTGAAATTTCGTAGGCAGTTTTCACACTCGAAGACCACGCAAGCATCCGCAGCAGGTTCCAGATGTTTCAGAAGTTCGTCACGATTCTTAAAAATCGTTCCACAACTAGAGCAGTACGGGAGGCCGTGGGCCCGTATATGTATCATCAACTTTCCCTTTCCACTAAACGTCTTCGAGCACATGGAGCAAACAAAAACTTGCATAGCATTCAAGTTGTCATTTGAACTTTCTCTTTCTTGCTGCACAATTACTTCTGAAGAGCCGCTCGTCATTTTCATGTACACCATTTTACCCTTATCTTCATTGATAATACTAGCACCAAAACTAATTCTTTGCTGTTGTTCTGAAGACTGTGGGCCCATTATGTGATTTAAAAGGTGATTATGCAGTGTCTCCACATCTGCGAACATCGCTCCACATTGCTTGCAATTAAAGTTATTTTGCTCAACTGGACGAACTTGATTTTGACTAGGTTGTGTGCTTCCCAGATTCGAAATGGATGTGCTGTTCAACGAGAGGGCAGCATTTGAGGGTGCCTTAACTCCAGTCAACTGTAAATAATGTTTTTCCAAGAAGTGGTCCAGCAATGAATTCACATTTTCAAAACGTGTCCCACAATGGAGGCAGTCGAAGGTTGAGTGCAAGCATTTCATATGAAAAGTAAGATCATCATATGAGAAGAACTTGGTCATACATAAGCCGCATTGACAAGTAGGATGCTGCTTGGACCAATGACCCATCATTGCTTTAGAATCTTCAAATTTCATTGAACACAACCCACATTCCATAGGTTTAAAATGATGTATCAACAAATGCTTGTCCATGTCCTTGTACGTTTTAAATCTACTGGCACACTTCGGACATTGCATAATCATACTTTTACTATGGGCATCTAGGTGAGTAATAAATGCTGAAAGGTAAGCGTACTCTTTGCTACATATGGGGCAATGGTACTTTCCAATTTCACCTCCGTGAAGGAGAAAGTGAGCTATGAATGTGGGTATTGTTTGGAACGTCTTTTTGCAAAACTGACACCGAAGATTGTCCCACTGATCAAAACCTGCCAGATGTCCTGTACTACTGTTCGAGGATGTGCTGGGACCAGCTATAGGAGCTATTTTATTTACTATCAAAGCGGGTGAGTTTGCAATCGGAAGGCCAGTCTTAATTAACGAAATTGTTGGAGTGGCTTGTGAAGCGCTGGAGATAATGATTTGAGATGGCAAAGTTGCAACTGCAGAAATAATAGGCTGTGAATCTGAATCCTGTCCTTGTAAAGGGTCAACATCGGCAAGGGGGTCGACATCGTCGCCTTCATCGACAAACCCTGCCTCTTGATCGACATCAACAGAAATAAATTCTGATGACATTGCACCCCCATATCTTGAAACAGAGGACGACTGATTGTTACTGGAATTGAATTGCTCCCTAATAATTATAGGTTGGGATGGCGTCACATTCACATTCACAGGTAATTCCTCCATCATATCTTCTTCCTCATTCGAATTAGTCTCATTATCTTCAAAAGCCATTTTTTCCCTTTCTTCTCTAAATATTTGCTGCTGTTGTCTCTCACTATCATTACTATTTAGACAGCTATCGGTGCATACGCACTTCTTGCTGCAATGACCTTTAGCTTGAACGCAAGGACATTTTTGATTGTGGCAGAACTTTTGAGAGCTATATTTTTTATATTTTCCACAAAAGCAGACAGTTTTCTTCGACTGCTTTCTCTTTGTAGTTACACTCTCCACAACATGCTTTGAGAGTGGTTCCTCCTGTGGTACAGATGGCGATGATGGGCTATCTTCTTTAAGTTCAGTTGATAGCATTGCGCTAATGTCGATGTAATCTTCTTCATTGTCATCATCCCTATCATTGATATCCTCTCCATCAAAGAGAGTGGCTTCAGCGGATTTTTCCGTAGTAGATCTGTCATTCTCAATAAGACTTAATAACCGTGAGTGTGTTTCTAACGCAATCTCATTTGATGGATGGGAAATCGTGATGTGCCGAGTTAGGCCAAAAGTTGATCTGAATGTTTCACCGCATTGAGGGCACGGGTATTCTACAGCCTCAGAGTCTGTAGCTGCATCTGGATTTGTACTATCATTACCTTTATCCGTAGTTGTATGCCATCGCTCGAAATGTTTGCGCAGTGAATCCGTCGTATAGAACCTGTCATAGCAAAGGCTGCATTGAAATTTGCAAGGGATCTTCTTACAGTACTTCTGCTGGTGCAGGAGGAGCACTTGCTTTGTTCGGAAAAGCTTTAAGCAATCGTCGCATTTGAATTTCTTTTCTTTGATTTCGGTATGCCGAGTCTTAACGTGCGATTTCAAGAGAGAGTTATATTTAAATTTACGTGGACAGTGGGGACAGGCAAACTTCTCTGGCAAAAAGTGATTCTTCAGATGCATAAGATATTTTATCCTGTTAGTGAATTGTTTGTTAGAATCACAGTGGTCACAATGGTATACATCCTGATATGGTACATCTACTCGTATTCGGAACATATTTCCTCGAGCCCGAAACGCTGGATCCAGATGTCGACGAAGGTGCTGCTGTAGGAGAGCACTTGAAATGAATTTTCTTTCACAAAGATGACATCCAAATCTCTCCTGCTGTTTATGATGCCAGAGGTGCACTATAAATAAGGAACGATTGGAATAGGTCTTTTGGCAAAACTCACAGGTATACACATCTTGGTGCGGTATGACAATCTTTGAGCGCTCTCTTTGTCTTGGAACATACGATGGGTCATTGTGTCTGATTGTGTGCTTTTGTAATTGAGCATTGCTTCCAAACTTAAGGTTACACTTGGAACAGGAATATTTTTGTGCACTTTTGTGCTGAAACAAGTGCAGTAAGTACAGTCTTCTTTCATCAAAAGTTCGGCTGCATATTTCGCAACTATAACTGTCTTGCTCTGGAATGTCCATTCTCCTCCTACCACGACCCCGACCACGACCTGCATTGGAACTAGTGGATGGACTAGGTGTAAATGAAGGGTCCTCGTGTAGCTGTACGTGATCGTTATATAAACTTTTCGTTGAAAATTTTTCTCCGCATATTTTGCATGAAAGCTCTTTTACTTTGTGTTGGTATAGATGCATAAGATAAAAGCTACGATCAGAGAATCGTTTGTCGCAGTTTTGACATGTGTAGACGCTTTGAATTGGAATATCATGTCTAAATCGACCTCGTCCACGTCGTCCAGGAATATAATTTGGATCATCGTGGTGTTTCAAATGTTGCTGTAAAAGCTTTTCAGACAGACATTTTCGGTCACAAATCTGACATTTATATTTTTCTCCTCTTTTATGTTCAGAAAGATGTACCAGATAATTATTCCGCTGGTCATGTTCAAATGTTTTATTGCAAATATCGCAAGTGTAGATGTCTTGAATAGGAATATCGCTTCGGTATCGCCCTCATACATAGTTGGGATCATCATGTTTCTTAACGTGCTGCTCCAATAGTTTATCGGAAGTAAACCCTCGGTCACAAATTAGACATTTATATTTGTCTTCTCTTTTATGTTCAGAAAGATGTATCAGAAAATTATGCCGCTGGTCATGTTCAAATGTTTTATTGCAAATATCGCAAGTGTAGATGTCTTGAATAGGAATATCGCTTCGGTATCGCCCTCGCTGTCCAGGTACATAGTTGGGATCATCATGTTTCTTAACGTGCTGCTCCAATAGTTTATCGGAAGTAAACCCTCGTTCACAAATTTGACATGTATACTTGTGTTTTGCTAGGTGAAGCAGAAATTGAGTTCGTTCGGATTTTTCAAAACTCTCATTACAGGTTTCGCAAGTGTATGACTCTTGAACAGGGACGTCAGTTCTTCTGGATCTTCCTGGAACATAATCAGGGTCATCATGTCGCTCCAAATGTTGTTGCAACAATTTATCTGAAGTGAATCCTCGATCACAAATGTGACACGCGTACTTGTGCTTTGCTAGGTGAAGCAGAAATTGAGTACGTTCTGATTTCTCGAAAGTTTCATTGCAAGTTTCACATGTGTAGATGTCTTGAATAGGAATGTCCGTTCGAAATCGGGTACACTGTCCAGGAACAAAATCAGGGTCATCATGCCGCTTAATATGCTGTTGTAACAGCTTCTCGCTCCCAAATTTTTGCTCACACAAGTTGCACTGAAATTTGTCTTCTCGTCTGTGTGCCGAAAGGTGCATAAAATATTTATGCCGCTGGTCAAATATTTTATCGCAAACATCGCACGTGTAATTATCTTGAATAGGAATATCGGCTCGAATTCGACCTTTCCGCCCGGGAATATAGTTGGGGTTATCATGTTTCTTAATATGTTCCTGCAATATTTTATCCGAAGTGAATCCTTTATTGCACATATGGCATTTGTACTTATGCACTAGAAGATGTAATAAAAACTGATTTCGGTGCTTCTTTTTGAAAGTTTTTGCGCATGTTGGGCATGTGTAAATATTCTGAATCGGAATATCACTTCGTTTACCACGTCGTCCTGGAACATACATTGGGTCATTATGTCGCCTTACATGCTGTAGTAGGAGTTTTTCCGAGTGAAATGATTTACTACAAATGCTACAAGTGTGTTTGTGTTCCAAGAGATGTATAAAATATTGTCTTCTTTGAGATTGTGTGAACGTTTTGTCACAAGCATGACAAGTGTATATACTCTGAACTGGAACATCATGTCTTTTCATTTTTCTACCACCTTGCCCTCGTCCAGAAGCAAAATCAATTCCGTGGCACTTATCTCCATTAATGTGATTCTGTAATCGATTATCAAAAGTAGAACCGCGGGAATTAGACTGATATTGAAGTGATACTCCTGTGTTCAATTTCTCAGTACGCTGTTGTCCTTGATCTTGACCAAAGTTTAATGCTGCTGTTTCATCTGCTAACATTTTTATTTCGTCAGAAATTAAAACATACGGATTAGGAGGCTTCTTGTGAGGATGACTGCTTTGAATACTATAATAATAAGTAGGCTGCGGATCGAAGAGTTTTCTAAAAACGTAGCTTCCACTTCTGGTTTGACTTGGGAAAAGTGTGTGTTTTTTTATTCTCTCCAAGTTGTGAACAAGCGCTCGATGTCTGTTCAAATTAAAGACACTGCAAAAGGTTTTTTCACACTGCTCGCATTTTCCAAAAAATTCAGTTTCATGTATCTGTTTAATATGTTGTTGTAAATCAGTCTCGTGAGAAAATCGGTGGACACATTTCGTACTTAAGCATTTAAATGGTAGAGTGATGTGAAATTCAGGCGACTTGATAGCTACAAAAGTCTCCACACTAAATTCATGAACTAGACGATGTTGATCTCGAAGAAAAGTACTTTGAAACGATGTACCACATATTTCACAATCAGAATTATTGAATTCTGCAACACCGTTATCTTGAACAATTGTCCCTTTTGAAAGACTCATGAGCTCAACATCAGTAGGCTTTTCGGCAGCTTGTACTTGTAAGTGAGAACGCTCATGAAAAGTTAGATAATGCTGATACTTAAAAGTTCTATCACAGGTTGAGCATTTAAATGGGAAACTATTTGGGTGTGTCACTGAAGATGGGAAATCAGAATGAGATGGAACTTTTTCCGATTCCGTTGGGCTGGAGGAACGTGGCCTTTCAACACGATCTTGTAGTGACTGTGACGTACTCTTCACTTCTTTGTTTTCGATTTTGCAGTCAGATTCTGAGTGAGAAGTCAAATTTTCACTTCTCACACCCGATGTTTGGTCATGTCGGAACTGGCTACGTTGTAATCTGCACAGTTTTGTGTGGATGCAGATTTGATTCCATGTGTCATATTTTCTTCCACATTTCTTACACTCAAAACTCTCCTCTTTAAACTGCAGTGTTTCGGAGCTTCTGCTACAATTTGGTGTCGTCTCCTGCACGTTGACATTATTGGAGTTGTGACATTGCGGGAAAGGACTTACCCCGCTATTATCATGATGTTGGGGAAAGTGGCTTAAAGTATCATTGTTTTCAAGTTCTAAACTCCCACCATGCACTCCAGAATTTAACTGGTGAAGATGGAAGTTATTGGAGATATTATGCTGTCGCTGAAAATGACTTTGCAAATCATCATTTCTTTCAAACTGACAATCACAAAAGTTGCAAGGAAAGTTTCTAGTTGGAGGTCTTAATGTTGGTTTGCTGAGGCTAGCATGTATTTTTTCGTGCAAAGTCAGATGTATTTTCTTTTGAAATGTTTTTCCACATTCCAGGCACTTGAGTTCGGAAGCTTTAGAATAACTGTCAAATGTTTTAAAACTTCGTCTGGATACTTCTAAGGCCAATCGTGTTCTTTCCTGAGAGCAAATTTTCTGATGACTTTCAATATTGATGTACTCCTTTCCACATTTTTCGCATTTTCTGGCTTGGTCTTTCTCCTTGCTCTGGCTTTCCTCGATGTTGCCCATTAAATTTTTGAATAATTCGTTGCGTTTGCTAAATTTCTGCTTCAGTAAGTGCAAACTGTCTTCCTTGTTTGTTGAAATTTCAGCAGGTACCTTGTAGTCCTTCGCTGTATTCCCTCCAGTGATGTCGTTTCCCCACTTGGTCGATCTATTCAATTAATATATTATTCAATTATTGTAATACCTATTATTATTATTAGTACTAATCTAGCACTAACTAATTCCCGTATTCTTTAATTTGTGATGTTAATTTACTAACCGAGCAACAGTCCCCCATTGCGGCAAATTTTCTGTTGTTATTTGCTTTCTCCTTTCCTCTTCTATAATAGAAGATTTTTAAAAAACTAATTAAAAAATTAACACTAATTTGATAATGTATGCATTTATTGAGGAATACAAACAAAATGAAAAAAATTATTTATCATGATCATAATACAGCTTTTACCTTTCTTCTCGTCATCATCACAAGATGGGTTCCATTTATTTCCTGAAGACTGAGTCGAGTTTGCCTTGGGACTGATCTTTTCATCTGCCAGTCGACGTAAGTCACTGCTAATCACTACCTTGGGAAGGTAAATAGTTTCAGTCTTCCATTTAAATGCAATGCATCGCTTCTTCCTAGGAATTTCCCTAGACTTGAAAGCCATTTTTCAGTTCCAAAACTAATCTCAATTTTCCAAAACCATTCTACTGGAACCTCCTGTCCTTTGTATCTCTGGAAAAAGACAATCTGAATTAATGAAAAATGAAAAATTTAAGTGTCACATTGTAGTAGCTAGAATTTCTGTGCTAGCTTAACACATAAGATGCTGCAGTATACTTGCAAGTGATTGATGGAAAACTTAATACCAGGTCACAATTTAAAAAATATCGACTTACATATATTTCTTTTTACAAATAAATTTTTCACTTGTTCTTATTCACTGTCTCTGCTAATGGTTAATAAAAACCTTTTTTAAAGCAATAAAAATAACCACATATTAAATTAAAAATTACCTCTACACCACGTGTACGGTTCAATCACATTCCGCATCTCTCATCTTTCACATTTTGATCTCGTAATCTCGACATCTCGATTGTTACACTTGTGAACATTTACGCTACTATTTTTCTACATTCCACAAAACGTCATTATCGACATCTTTCACATTTTGATCTCGTAATCTCGACATCTCGATTGTTATACTTGTGAACATTTACGCTACTATTTTTCTACATTCCACAAAACGTCATTATCGTCCATTGACGTCCACTTCCACTTACCATAGTTTAGCTCAGTTCTTTCTAAGTCCCCGAGCTAGTAAATTACTAGTTACTTTCACATAGGTAATTGCAAACTAAACTTCGTTTGCCTTTTACTACTATTATGTACTAAAACTAAATGAAACAGACAGCGTCGAGATTAGTTAGAGCTAAATAAAGTCCAATACCATACAATTATTAATATCTATTATAGTAGAGGTAGAGAGAGACGCATAAAAAAATCCGCTGTTTGTTGATGCACCTCTAATCTAGTCGGTGGGTGATAAAACGCACTAAAAGCAAGGAATTCGACTTCTTCTTCTTCATGAAATGAAGCTAAAGCTGAAATTAATGGAGTTGAAGAAGGATTTCAGGTAAAAAACGTAGGCATAATAAGATATGCACAACTTGTAATGATACATTTTCCATTATTCCACTCCACACTCCACTCATTCACTTGCTGAGCTTACAGCTACTATACGGTATGATGCTCTTGTAAATTTGTTTAGTGCGCAATGGATAAATGCATTTTTATGTGTGTGCTGCTATGCTATAGCGTAGCCGTCCGTCGTGCATGTGCAATGCAATTGTGCATGAATGTCATGAATTGAATTTTGTCTTGAGCTGAGCCCATATGATCTCCTTGCTTCATTGTTGTTTACTAGTTGGTAGTTGTTTTTTTGTGCATGTGTGTTGGGATTGGGAAATAAACCTACAACAAGTTAAGGTTAGTTAGCAGCCGTTTTTATTAGCTGTCAATGCCAACGTCCGTTTTGTGACAATTAGATATCGTTTGCTCCGGGCTCCGACATTTCAGGTAAATACATTTATTTCAGGTCGTATTTTATTGTTGTATTTTATATATTTTTTTAATTAGCTTCTTTCTAGCGTCTAGGCTAGGGTGGAAATGTAAAAGATAGTGATGCTTGTGGGTACTTTCTCCTCCTTCTGCTCATATTGACGGCAGATGGTCTTTTACTTCCGTATTCCAAGTAGACAAATTGTTTACTGCAACTATTAACTGCTACATAAGCTTCATTAGGCTCCAGCTCCATTGTGTCTTGAATAAGCTCACCCCACAAATTGTATAATGCATAGACGTAGCCCACTGGAAAGCGAATGTGCTTATCAATTAGTTTCATTAAGTCTTCCATTGAGGTCACGCTGACTTTGGAAAAGTTTATCATAGTTGGCGTCGCACGGCAGTCTCCGTTCTTGAAAATGTGAATTGTAATTGAATTACGAGTGCTGTCCTCAAAAGCTCTCATATATCTGGAGTGAACCGGTTGCAGGTGGAGAGGGCATGGGTAACCGGATTTCTTCGAAATAATACAAAACTTGCAAGTAGGTCTTCTTCTATGAGGGCTGACATGTGAAGCGAAAGATTTTTCTTCTGTCCTTCTTTCGCGTAACTGGTTCCGACATTGTGTTTGCTTTACGGGAGGATGAAGAAACCGGTGGGAAAACTGATGGAATTCGTAATACTGATTCTCATGACTGTCGATTCTTCCTTTTTGAACACTGTCAATATTCCGTTTCTGCGTAAGCCGAGTGTCAAATTCATCCAATTGAATATATGGACTGGGATATTTTCTGACGTTGTTTGGCGGAGATTCATGACTTTGATGGCAATTAACTTTCTCTTTTGACAAAGAAAGTAGACGGTTCAGACTGGTAAAGTTAAAATTTTTTGCTCCCATTTTTATTCCATCTTCCAAACTATTACGATGGTAAAAGTTAAAGCCTCCACCCATAGTCGCTCATTACATAAAAATAAAAATTGGAAAAATTGTTCCTCTTGAGTTAGTGACAGAAAGGGCAACTCAACTGACTACAAATCAATGAGCATGAAAGTTGCTACAGGTTTATTTTCAATACCCACAAAACGTATCTATATTAGCATATATTTAGAAGATATATTTAACCACCTTTAAAACTCAGAAATAACCAGTGTTTGTAAATAACAATAATTTTATTTACAATTACAGCAGTCATTGTTGGCAGTGGCAGCAATCATGCACATTCTGCTGAATACAGAACAGTACTAGAGACCGCCATTACGCTACTGAACTGTGTAGTCTCACCAACAAGATGAATACCTTTGGGAAACTGGAACCCGGAATTGGCGTTTTCATTAATCGCATATTGAACAGAACTATATCAGTTACCACAAAAGCTACTGGAATATGTGACAAATTCGATGCAATCAACCGACGAAATTTCGCGACAGAGAAACGGGCGCCTTCTAAACCAAGTTATTTAAACGTGTTTGATCGCAATACAAAACTCTTGCAACGAAAGCGAGCTGCAGCAAAATGCATAGAAAATGAAAGTGCCGGAAAACCTCCTGGGCTGTATGACTACATAAAGGATGAGGTAAAAATGAGAATGCAACAATCTTTGTATTGTTTTGGTATATTAATCTGCAATGTCTGCATCACAATTCATATAAATATATATTATACAATGACGTATATTAAACGTGTGTGTGGCCGTTTGTTTGGTTTTCAGGTTGGCTTTATAATGGCTGACAGAATTATTGACATAAAACGAGACATAAATCGAGTACTAGACCTTGGATGTGGAAGAGGACACGTCATAAAAAACTTGCATAGTGTAAGTCAGCCTACTAATTGTAAAGTAAATTGTATTGTGTTAAATTAATTGTGTTTATCTAAGTATATTTTTAATAATTTGTTGTACATTTTAGGGAGTGGTTCAGTCAGTTGTTGCTGCAGATATTTGTCAAGAGTGGTTAGATCAGGTAGAAGTTCCGGAAGACATTTCTTGTGAGAAACTTTTAATGGATGAAGAAAACATTTCTCTGCAGCAAAATTCTTTTGACATGGTTGTCTCTAGTCTAAGGTAATTGCAATTATTTTAGACAATTGGACTGACCAATTTTATGCAATGGTTAGTTAAAGTAAAGATACATAAATGTTTTTGAAGCTTATTAAAACGTGCTTCTTCACTTTTGCTTGCTTTCAGTTTACATTGGGTAAATAATCTCCCTAAAGCGTTTTCTAATATCCATCGATGTCTAAAGCCAGATGGAGTTTTCCTAGGGGCAATGTTTGGCTGTCAAAGTTTGTATGAACTGCGCTGCTCATTACAACTAGCCGAACTGGAAAGAGAAGGGGTGCGTTAATCAGTAAATCCGATTTTGAAATGTACATAAAATTGATAAAATAAGGGAAATTATTTGTCCAAACACATTTTATTCCTCTCTTTAGGGAATGGGATCTCATACCTCTCCATTTGCAGAAATACAGGATATTGGAGGACTTTTGTCAATCAATGGTTTCACTATGCTAACAATAGTAAGGATGGCTGCAATCTATAACGCGTGCAAATATATAAATATATTTCAAATTGAACTCCTCAATATATATTTGAAAAATTAGACAAAGTATAATTTAACTCCCGCGAAATCCCAATTAGTTTTTCTTTGCCACAATTAGCTTTCGAAGACTGCATACTATATTTAGCGGTAATTTTATATTCTGCTTGAACAGGATACACAGGAAATTAAAGTTGGTTATCCATCTGTCTTTGAATTAATGGAGGATTTGAAAGGAATGGCAGAGAATAACGCATCTTGGAGGAGAAAAGTTAGAATAAATCGAGATACTTTATTTTCAACTGCGGCCATTTATAAAGGTAATCAATAATTGTCTTTAAGTTACCAATATAATTTGCCTTAAAAATAATTGTCACATTTTGAATTGATCAATTAATCACATTGTTCAAGTGATTGAATTGTTAATAAATTAACGCCAATAACAATGCTTGACTTTCCTGCAGAATTATACGGTAATGAAGATGGAAGTATACCTGCAACGTTTCAAATCATTTACATGATAGCTTGGAAGCCGGATCCGTCACAGGTTGAAATAATTTTTTATACTGTTATCCTCTCTTAATTATTTTTATGATATGAACATAAAATATTTTAACTTTATGTTTGATTGCAGCCGAAACCACTAGCCCAACAGAAGCCAGATGTATCGTTCAAAGATTTGCATACACTTCGGTAGTATTTGGCTGTGTGTGAATTATACATCAATAAGAATAAATTATCTATAAAATGTGATGAATATGGATGATATTTGCTTGCATTTGCAAGTTGCCGTGTGGGAGAAAGTCTTTCTAGTGTCTTTGCAAAGCAAAACGTGGTTGCTGAGCTCGCAGTTGTCTTAGGCTGTCAAGACTAACTTCTTGTTTACAATGTAGACCACCAAGCCCATCCTTGAATTGAATAAACATACCTAAATAACTTGTTAGAAACTTAACTGAAAGCATTTTGGTCTAAAAATACCTGACAGTGTCGGAATTATAGGTTAAATTTTCTTTAAGAACTTATGCATATGCTGAACTTAAGTAGAAGCAGAGTTGACTCCGTCGGTACTAGTTAAGTAGTTCTACTTACGTTTTAGAAGGATGTCGAAGACTGAGTTTTGAAAAAAATCGTTCTTTATTCATTTTTCATGCGATGCATAATTCATGATGTTAAAAAATACAACCGTTTGGAGGTATTTGACTTTATATCAGGGTTGATGCCAGTTATTCATCATACTTTAGAGGGCTTTCTTTAGAATTCGAAACCAATTACTACGGAAAGAGTGTGTATGTTTCTTTCACAGAATTAGCTCGAGCAAGAGTCAAAATCAGATTTTTGCATTAGTTTGATACATTCAGCACTAAAAGAACGAATAAAATTCAGAAGTCAGAGAAAATCGGGTCTGTACACAAAGTGAGCAAGTGAAAACCGAAAAAATGATTCCGGCGAAAACTTTAGCAGCAGTTCAATTTCTCCTTCTTTTGGGGCTATGGATAGAGGTTACGATAGCTAATACTTCAAAATCAGACTTGAAGCTCTCTCCAGATTCAGGAATGACTTATGAAGAAGAGTATACGCTCTTCGAAGAAGAAGAGAAGCAGAGCCAACCTGACCATTTAAGTCGAAGGAAACGTTTCATATACTTGAATGTAAGTTCAAAAATTACGCCTGGTGGACGCAATTTTCAAGCAATACCTACAATTTAAATACTTTGGTTTTTAGGTGGACACAAATATGGCTGTAGCTTTGCTTGTCGGTATACCACTGACTTTTGTGCTTCCTTCTATGTCAAATTTTTTCGGTTCCTGGCGTCACAAACGCAGTATTGAAGATGCCTCGATAAACTCTTGGAACTTCGAAGAACACCCTGCTGCTAAACCAGAGATGGAAAAAGTTTTTACCTACTTCCAATTACTTGATGTATGTAATATTCAAAGTATTTTAATTTTTAAAGATGTTTTCACATTTAAAGACAACCGTGTTAAAAGAAATAATGGTTACAGATTCCAGATCTTTCATGTCAACTGCGAGCAATTTGCGAGTTCTCTGCCGATCCCGAAAAATTTTACCCTTTGTCAGACGTGATCTTAAAGAGAATCAGAAACCCGAACTTGCCTGCTCTAATGTATTTCGAAGGGAAGGACCATCAATCTAGCGTAAACTATTCCATGATCTTCAACACAATATCATCATCAGCAAAAGGACTAGGCGTTACCCTTTATGACCTATACAATCAAGCGGCCGATGACGGGGTGCTATACGGAAATGAGAAATGTCAGTCACAATTTGAAACTTCATGCCACTATCCTATTGAGAAACTGTTAAATATGCCTGTAATCCGATTTTGGAATGCGCTACAGTCAATTTTGAAACTTAGTTTTAAAGATGTTGCCTTTAAATAAAAGTACTGACTTACTGACGTGGTCGTAAATAATATAAATTAACTTACCAATCACAAAATAAAAAGTTAATTAAAATCAACATGTAACACCAACCATACACGGGAACGCTAACAATTGAACAAAGTCTTTCTAGTTTCTACATCCGTATTCCATCTTCCATCAGTTCCATCCAGAACCAGTGTCCTGTCCAGAGACTCCAGGGTAGGTTATACTGGGATAGGGAAATAATAGAATAGAGAATCAGCAAAGCAAATAGACAGGAAAGGACGCTTTTTCTCTCCCTCCGCCGACATTTGTCTAATCCCGTTCATATTATTCATTAGTACTACAGACAGAGTACAGACAGACCGACCGGGTTGAGCGGAGCGGGCCATATTCTTTATGCTTCTAGATATGCATAAGAGGATAGGAACAAAAAAGGACTACAATCCTTACCGTAGTATCTTTTTCATATACCGTCCTATAAGTTAGCAGTATTCTTTACTGTAAGTAGGTACAGAAAAGCTTAATTTGCACTATCTGTCCGCACTAATCTCGCAATGCAAAGTGTACTGACTACTGACAAATTTTTAGCTCCAAATGGTGAATCAACTCAAGAATGTTTTTTGTTTACATCCTTGTACAAGTATGAATAAAGGGTGCATTTAAAAACCGCGTTTGAAAATTGCATTTATTTTGAAACTCGAATTCAAAGCTTTGATTAAAACATGCCACTAATTTGTCATTGTTGTGGGAGTTCGATTTGCAGTATTTGAAGAGGACATTTATAAGAAGTAAGTTCTAGTTCTGTGGGACAATTTTAGTACGTTAATTACTCTAGTTGGCAATAATTATAATACTACGTGCATGTAGTTTTGGTGTGCAGTTTTATGATTTTAAAAGTGTGCAAATAATTAATTTCTATGTTATTAATAAGTGCTTTTGTCATATGTCATTTGACTATTATTCCAGTTATTCCACTAAAACAACGGAAGAAACCATTTCTGTGAAGATTGAAGGAAACACCTCCTGGTGAAGGTGTTTGGAAAAAATGCATATTAAACAGGTGATTACTGAAATTATGTACATTGTTATTGTTTGATGTTGCCTAAATGTTAATGGGAAAACGACGACTATGTTTGATAATTGCATTCATAGTCAGCTTAAAGCTAATATTTAATAATATGGTGTCAATGAAAACTACATAATACTTAAACTTTTCGTAGGTTATTATTCAAGGCTTTAAAAGCTACCGAGAGCAGACAGTTATTGAACCATTTAACAAAGGTCACAATGTCGTTGGTAAGTAGATGTAGATCTAGCTCTACCGCCATATTTAAATTAATAAAATATTAACGTTACGGTTTAATGTAAAAGTGAAGCGTATTAAAGTGAATTTCGTTAATTTGTTATAGTTGGCCGTAATGGGTCAGGCAAATCCAATTTTTTCTATGGTAAGTCAAGTAAAATAAAAATACATACTAATCTATAGGCGCCATGTTTCCGGTTTAATTTTGAGTTGTAATACATAATATTTACTGTAACAAATATTTGTAAACAGCCATTCAGTTTGTCCTAAGTGACGAATTTTCTCATTTACGCCCGGAACAAAGGCAGGCACTTCTCCATGAGGGAACTGGTCCAAGAGTTCTCACTGGCTACGTGGAAATAATTTTTGACAATGCAGACGGTCGCTTTCCGGCAAGCCAAATTTATTACTCAATAAACCAAATTGATAAAGAAATTGCTAAGATTCAAAAGAATAGTTTAATATTATTCTTTTGAAATACAGATCGATCGGGAAGAGGTCTTTCTGCGCCGTGTCATTGGAGCTAAGAAGGATCAATACTTTCTTAATAAGAAAATGGTTCCTAGAAATGATGTTGTCAATCTACTGGAATCTGCAGGATTTTCTCGGTCAAATCCATATTACATTGTCAAACAGGGAAAAGTGAGCCAACTTGAAAGGAAACCTTAAAGCTTCATCTATTACCAAAAACTATTATTTACTTTAATCTGTATAATTTGTTTCTTTATCCGGACAAGGCTCGGAAACATTGCGTTCCAAAATGCGAGAGGCTGAGAAGAACGCTAAGCAAGCCTCAAGAGAGCTGAAGGAAATCCGACAAACTGTGAATCAAGCAAAGGAAGAGAAGCAAGCGATTCAGATAGAGTTGCAGCAGCTTATGCAAGAAAAGGTTTTTTTTAATTAATCCGAATAAATTATTTTCCGTTTTGCTGGCCGAAAGCTGGCTAACGTTTCGCGGACTTGACTTAATTAATGATAAATTATTTGTCTATAACCTCGCGATTGTAGACAAAATTAGAAAACAAAGAACGGGATTTGGATGAAGAAATGTGTGGAGATAAAAATTCTAAAAAACGGGCTGAGCAGGAATTGGAAAAGTTGAATGCAACTATCAAACAAAAGGAAGAGGAACTCCGAAGAGTGAAACCCGAATATGAAGAACTGAAGAAAAAGGAAGAGACAATTACAAAAGAGTATGTCGAATATTTGCCTCTTTTTTGTATTCTTAATTTAATTGTGAAGTCAATAATTTTAATTTAAAAAAAGTAATACATAAAACATGTAAATATACTAGATTAGCGTTGAAGGAACAGAAGCGAAAGGAGTTGTATGCCAAACAAGGCCGTGGTTCACAATTTACCACAAAGGATGAACGAGATAAATGGATTACAAGCGAATTAAAGTATTATCATTATTATTACTACGGAATCAGAAACTATCTCTAAATACATTAGTTCCTTTTTAGAGTGTATTAACTGTGAATTCCCGATCGTTACAGGATGCTGAACAAGCGTATTAAGGATAAAATAGAAGATATAGACAGATTGTCAAAAGAGTTGGATGGTGATGCACGAAAAAAGATTGAACTGGAAGAAGACGTTGAGGTTTGTTTAGGTCTAAAGAACGAGATTGATTTATAATCCATCAAGATGGCAGTAATTAAATATTTTAATTATGTAACGTTGTTTGTTTTGTTTTAGAGAATGTCAGGAGAAGTAGAAACCTATAAAACCAGCATTGATGACTACAATAAACGTTACTACGAACTGAAGAAACAACGTGATCAATTACATTCAGAACGAAAGTAATTCTTTGTTTTTACTATTTGCAGCTTTAGTAATACTTACCTAGCTACTTTTTTCTTATACGCAACTGTTTAGTAAGTGAATACGTGAAGGCATATTGTATGGTTCGTTAAAAATTAAAAGTTTCTACATAATTTGATTATTAGTGAGTTGTGGAGAAAAGAGAGCAGCTTACAGCAAAGTCTCAGCTTAAAAAATGAAGAAATGAACAAGTGCGAAGGAGAGTTTCGTTCCATGGCTGGCAGAGAAATATTTAATGGTCGTAACAGTGTGCTGCAGGTATTAGAGACATTTAAAAACCGTAATGGTTACGAACACATTGTCAGAGGCTACCATGGGTTGGTCCTTGAAAATATACATTGCGATCAAGGAACCGAAACAGCAGTTGAAGTAACAGCAGGGAAGAGGCAAGTTTGTTTAATGCTTGATTGAACATTTTATATTATGGTGAGGTATTTCTGTTATCGTGGAACTTTGGTTTGTTTTAGACTGTATTATCATATTGTCGAAACCGATGAAATTGGGTCCGTGATCTTGAAAGAATTTAACAGACAAAAGTTGCCCGGTGAAGTAAACTTTATGCCCCTCAATCGATTGATGGTTTCAAATATCAACTACCCAAAGGATTCTGTAAGCAACTGTGTAGTTTGTGCCATGTTTATAATATTGATCACTGGTCAGAATATGCTTAGCAGGACGCAATGTCGCAATATTTTTTGTAGAATGTCATTGAAATGGTCAGAGTCATTAAATACGATGACAAATATGACAAATCGGTGAGGCACATTTTCGGTAAAACCCTTATTTGCCGAGAACTGGAGGCAGCTGTTAAAACAGCGAAGACGCACAAATTTGATTGCGTAACTTTGGATGGCGATAAAGTTGCTAGTAAAGGTGTACTAACAGGTAAATTACACATATGTTCTATATTGATATTTAATAGTAGTTAGTAGTTGGCTTTAGTATCTCATCTCATCTGAAAGCAAAAAAGAAACGAACGATCTTCTAATTTCAAAGGTGGTTATTATAATACATCACGATCAAGTTTGGAAATACAAAAGCGAAGAGGAGCTGTCCAAACTGAAAAAAGAAATCTGGAATCACAAATGTCAGATTTGAAGCGTGAGCTGTATGCTATTGAGGAGAAAATAAAGGAAATTGGAGCCGAATTACAGAAAAATGAAACTAAAAATAGTAAAATTAAGTGAGTATATAGTTTACACCTGACTCGATCTTAACACAAATACTAGAAAAGTTTACAAGTTTGATTATCGTTTTCTATTATAGGGACACGTTCGATAAAGTGAAAACTGATATCAGATTGAGCAAAGAGAAAGTCAGTTCTATAGACAGATCTCGGCAGTCGAAGGAGCGGTCTTTGAGTCAGCTAAAGTCAAACCTGGAGGCTTTACAATCAACCAAAGAAGGCTTTGAAGCTGAACTCCATCAAGAGCTTCTTTCAAGTCTTTCAGTATCAGATCAACGTGAAGTAGATGTGCTTACAGATCAGATACGACAGTTGACAAAGGAAAACAAGGAAACATTCACCAGAAGAATGCAGAAAGAAGCTGAGAAAAACAAGCTTGAAAATACATTGAACAATAATTTAATGAGGTATGGCTGGTTATTTTTTTTTTTTTTTGGAAAATTCAGGTATTTCTGGTTTTAATCAATCACTTGGTTTATATACATAAAATATGTATATTTTTACAGACGACGAGATGAACTCATTCAAGCGCTACAAGAAATCTCTGTGGAAGATAGAAGAAGGGACTTGGAAAATTGCAAATCTGAACTTAAGAGTGTTGAACAAAAAATTAAATCGCTGGATAAAACTATGACACAGTCTGAGAAAAAGCTTAGCGAGTTCACATCTAAGGTACGTTTTTTTACTAAGTATTAAGCAAATTAAATTTATCATTCAATTTATACTGTATATTATACAACAGCTAAAATCCGCGCAAGAGCAATTAGAGAGGTTTAAAATAGAAGAAAGGGAGTGCCAAGAAAGGTTAAATGAAGATTCAAAAGATCTGGAAAAGCTCGCTACCAAACAGAATACGTTACAACAAAAAATCCAGGAATGTGTCAAGAAAATCCGCGAATTGGGATCTATACCATCCGAGGCATTTGACAAGTACCATAACGTTGCAATGAAACAACTATATAGTCAACTTGAAAAGGCTAACCACCAATTAAAGCAATATGCTCATGTTAATAAAAAAGCCCTGGATCAGTTTATGTCATTTTCTGAGCAAAAGGAAAAATTAGTGGCCAGAAAGGAAGAGTTAGATGTGGGGTATGTAAATTATAAGATGTTACAAACTGCGTGGGTTTACAACATGGATGGTTATATTAGCATAATTTGTTTACTTGCTTTATTTTAAGGCATGACAAGATTAGGGAGCTGATGGATCATTTGGAGCAAAGGAAAACAGAGGCTATATTGTTTACCTTCAGACAAGTTTCCAAATATTTTACAGAAGTATTTGGCAGATTGGTTCCTAGCGGTCATGGCCAGCTTGTAATGCAGACGGGAAATAAAGAAGAAACTGAACTTCCAGTATCATTAGAGGTACATGAAACTAGAATTTCAACAGCAACAGTGAAATTGAGACAGCTGGATATATTTTTAAATAATAAATTGATTTTTGCTTTCTATCAAGGGCGTAAATTCCGATAACTTTTCTGGTGTTGGAATCCGAGTAAGTTTCAGTGGAAATACGGGAGCAGAAATGAAGGAGATGAACCAACTGTCTGGAGGACAGAAATCTCTCGTAGCCTTGGCCCTAATTTTTGCTATTCAAAAGTGTGACCCAGCACCCTTCTATTTATTTGATGAAATTGACCAGGTTTGCAAGTTGCTTACAGCTACTTTTTCATAGATTCATTTCATTTATATCCATAGAATGTGAGAAATATTTTATTTGCAAAAACGATACTCCTTAGGCTTTGGATGCACAGCATAGAAAGGCTGTCGCCGATATGATTCATGAACTTTCCAAAGACGCCCAGTTCATCACAACAACTTTCAGGCCTGAACTTTTGGAGAAAGCTCACAAGTTTTACGGCGTTGTCTTCAGAAATAAGGTACTATAATTTGTTAAAATTTATTTACTGGAATTTTATTCAATATTGACAAGTAATGATAATTGTGTTTCTGGTACTGCTGTAGGTATCTCACGTTGAATGCGTCACACGAGACAAGGCATACGATTTCGTCGAGGATGATACTACTCATGGTTAAAGCTAAATTGTATAAATGGGGAATAGAACAATGTGGTTTGCTTAATGGGTTACAAGCTCCACAAAAGCTCATGCTGAACTCGCGCGCTTTTGTAGAACTGTGTTGTTGTTGTGAGAAAATGAAGTGAATGCTTT
>JAHZND010001332.1:0-14279 GCA_027744115.1 Acrocyrtus sp. NNG-2020
TAAATTTCCAGCCAGAGTCGCTTGCTATAAAAATTATTCAAGGATATAACAAATAAAATGTATCGTCAAATTATTAAACTGTTTAAAAGTAAATAAGTATAATAGGTAATTAACATACATTCCTAACAGAGTGTCCAGCTATCTTCCGGAAATGATTAAAAAGCTCTTTGGTATAGACAAGACTACTGATTTCAATGGCCTTTTCAAAAATATTAATCGCTTCTGTAATTGTCACAACTCCACCAATAATAATGCCCGTCTCATTAACTGAAGCGTACTGTAATTCAGGAATGTCGTTGATATCTATATAGGCTTGGTATGGGCCATCATTCTTGTAAATTCCTACATTGAAACAGATTCGGCACGCTGTAATTCAAAACTGCAATATTAAATAAAATTTTGCACACAAATTAAATAAAATTACCGACTCCGGTGTTTCCAGCAACCAATCGATATCCAAGCATAGATGTTTTAAGTGGCTCCAGCATATCATAAAGTGTTTTTAACGTAGTTACTTTAATCCACTGCTGCTCTGTCTCTGAGAATCGAAGATGGAGCTTTTTGGGCATTTGTATAATTTCCAATTTCTCACTTGAATCTCTTGTCCGCTTGTCGTTTTTTAATCGACATTCAAACATATCCTGTGAAAATTATGTACATCAGGAATCAGAACTTTTAAAGTGCTATTTTCGACTCCAAATTGTTCCTCCATTTCATTCAAATACCTCAATATCACTGCATTTGAAATTTATTCCTTTTGGAGGATTCGTGGAAAGCGATTTAAAGGCTTCTATAATTGGCCGGTAGCCCGTGCATCTACAAATATTGGAATCAAACGAGTCTTCTACATCTGCTGGAGTGAACTTGGGATTGGATTCCATAATGCTAAAAGATACATTGTCCAAAATATGTTTTATGCTCACAATACAATGTCACAATAGGGAAAACTTTACACACATGTAATTGTAATAGGTAAAGTTCACCTGTGCATATTCATGATAAAACCAGGAGTGCAAAATCCACACTGAAACAGTATTAAATAACTTAAATAATTTCTAGAAAAATTAAATAAGTATTTCTAATCCAAGCTGTTATAATGTTAAAAGAACTAATCCTAACTTGAGTTCCGCCACGCTTAACAAGACGCGCTTGAATAGGATTATATCCAACTTGACTATTACCCAAATCCTCTATAGTAGTTATCTCAAAGCCATCGCAAGCAAAGAGAGGTATTAAGCACTGAAAAGTAATTGAATAAAGTTAATAGTTAATACACTGATGTTACTTAAAAGGCAAGATTTGTCTTGCAATATACCGAGGTTGCAGATCGTATTTTTTCTCCTCCATCGGCATTGATAGACTTAATCGTAACCTGTGGGGAAAATGTGAAACTTGAAACTTAACCATACAGCTACAACTTATAGCTAATTATCAGTAGTTATGTAAGATTTGATGTCACCAACTGTGCATGCCCCACAACCACCTTCCCTGCACATATATTTTGTTCCTGTAAGGCCAAGTTTGTCCCTCAAGAAGTCAACCAAATAATAGTCTGGATTGATGTCGGGGTCACAGCCATTGGTCCTTACTGTAAATTTACACATGTAGAAATGCATTCTAGTATTAATGCAGCAGCACAAATGAAAACAGAATTGTAAGCGACAAACCATTATGCTCCTTTCCATTAACGAAAAATGTGATGTAGTCCTGTCGGAAATCTGTAAGGCCCGATCTGCAAAAAGAATTGCAAAATTATTTGCGATTGGTGGTACGTCTAGATAGGTATATTAATTTATTTCGTAGTTGTCTTACTCCAACTTCTTGAATTGACTTTGTTCTGCTCCCATCTTTGAGTTTTCTTCAACTTTAGTGATTAATCTGTAGCCTCACAGCGATGTGAAATTATTTCATGGCATGGCTTTTATAAAATAACATGATTTTGTTTTAAAAGTGTCCAATTCCAGTAGTCGGTAATCAATTTTCGGCGCCCACCCTTTGGTTACCTAATACTACGAACTGTCAAGTTTCAAAGGATGAAGTCTTACGACTACGCTTCTAAAAATTCTACTATTTGCTTGACTTCTGTACTTGTACTTACTCTGATATGCTTTCAGAATAGTGAAAAATGATTTATCCCTATAAAAAGTAGAAATACGTTGCAAACAGTATTTCCCTTCTAATGATGTGAACCCAGTTCCATTGTTTTAGAGTTCAAATTCTCAAATGTACCCAGCTACTAATGATTTAAATTAAGGAAACCGGAAGTTTTTTGCACCCAAAATGCATCACGTACAAGAGTTACCGGCAACGTTTCATCAGATTAATTTCTGTGAGCGTGCTAGCGTGCAATGCGCAGTGCAGCGTGGCAGGAGCAGGTTATATTGAAATTTCTCCACTGAAAATGTAATGTTTTATAATACATTACATTGATAAATAGATGCAGCTATAGATTATGTGGACTATATATAGTCCACATAATCTATAGCTGCATCTATTGTATCAATTGGGCAAGTAGTTAGATTGTGTTGAGCCTATCACAAAAATCATAAACCCACTTACGATGAAACACGCTCACATGGTATGACGGAGAAGAAAGTTGTCTACAGTTGCAGTTGTAGCTGTAAAACCTCAGTCTTACAAAGCATTCGTAATTACTTAGGTAGCACAATCAGTGGTGGTCAGTGATTAATTAAGAGCAATTCTGTGAATTTGAGGCATGTCCATGGCACTTTTTTCTAAACTATACAACTTGCGAACATGCGTGAAAATAAAAGCAAGTACTACATGAACACTTTTCACCGTAATAATATCTTACCATAACTCATTAGCTAGCCGTGCAGAAAAGGAAAGGAACAGAGTATGGTTAAAACGGGTTCAGATCCTTTTATTCTTCAGAGCACGTGCCCAACTACACTTTAAGTAGGTATGTAACACCTATCCATGCAATATATTCCTTTCATGGTAGTGCTGATTTACTGGTTTTGGTGATGAACTAACGATTATTTTACAATAGTAAATATCGAACTTACAGCTCGTTAAATCAATTACAAAAATGGTGAAATAAGTTCATAGCATCTTAAGAGGATGAAATGTCTCAAGATCACTTAAGTAGGTATAATAATCAAATAATAATTATTATTGGAATATCTTATAAAGAAACTAACATATTTCTGCTGATTTATGTTTAATTTGGTTAAAAAATGTATATGAATGGATATTTTACGAGCTACAATATTCACTTCTTTTGCAAACTTCTTAAACATATAGCAAATTCTATCACTAATCTAATCATAACAAAAACGGTAGTAATTGAAAATCCAATTATTTACGTAAAAGTGGCATTCTTTCATTGACGTCATCTTGAAAAATTTCTATGTCGATTTCCTCTCCAGCAATTTTTCCTGAATCAAGAGGCTGCTTGCAAACAACGCATTTATCGCTCATATCCTGTGCACATTCTGTGCAGTAGGTGGTATTGCACTGCATACAGTCTACGAAATTTTCTCTGTCATCGTGTTCTCCTCTCGAACCACAAACGAAGCATTTGATTGTTGTTGGGTCAAAGCAATTGGCACAAATAGGGAATCTGAAACACCAACGCATTACTGACTTTACTAACTGACTTTCCGCTATTAGAACTTAATAACTTTATCCTAATTTTCGCCTTAATAATACCTATGAACTAGGCGTTCTTTGCATGAAACATTGAACTCCTTTATGGCCCGCCCCTTCTTATTTTTCCAATTTCCGCCCCGCCTAAATCCAATTTTTGATCGAATCGTTTTTCTAGCAAATTCAAGAAAGTCGCCTCTGGTTGTCAAAATATGAATGTACAGCCATCTCTCTCTTTCGAGAACTCTTTCCGGGTAAACCCATCCACAGAGCAAGTGTCGCAGTCGAAGTCCGTAGGGTTCAAACAGTGCAAGAAGGAAGCACAACAACAACAAGAAAACTGCGAGAAAATGTGTTTATTGCACAAATTCTTGTAATTATATCATATACCACGGAGTGCGTTTTCCAACACAACAGAAAAAACGGGCATGCATAATGAGTAGGTATATTGACAATGTCAAACGTAATTTGCACCTACCTATACAAAAGTAATTTCTATAGTTAGGCCTATTCCCTTGAGGAAGGCACTCTGTTGTATCAAGTGAGGGAAGTACCAAACTGACTGGGTTTAAATGCTGAATTATGTTACGATACATTGCAGCCAAGAATCCTTCCCCTTCAACAGTTGCGGTAAATACCCAAAAGTGGATCTGGACATGAACATTAGCATTAGTGGACCCTTGGTAATTTACTAATTACCGAGGAACGGTTTCGTTTTCACCACTTCCTTCCAACCTTGCGACTATTGAGTATTCATCTTACCATTAATTTTTTTATATTCGACTCCAGCATTTAAACGAATCCACTCCATGAATTTGAAGAGAAGGTAGTCAGTTAACAAATAAGACAATATTTGAATCGCCGCAAGGCATACAAAGGATACTGCTAGTTTTCGAGCCTTCTTTTCGTCCTTTACCAACCTCCATGAAAAGGTCTGAAAAACCGCTACTTTAAGCGTCGTAAAATTCAGGCACCTGCATACCGTAACATGTAATGGTCTATTGAGTATATAATTGGAGAAAATTTACCTCAACATACAAATTATATTCTCTATTCCGCAAAGGAAAAATGCTTTCACCTCCAGCAGTATGCCTTCTAATATCCATTTGAATCAGAGATGACGACAAGTAGTAGTTGTCGTACCGCTCAGTGTTCAAGAATTTCCAACGATAACTGAATGCTCTGAAAATAAAATACTTCCACTATTGAAAGTGTAGCAATAATATTACGGACAACGATGCATACCAAATTTATGGAATTACTGACATGTCAAACACCATAGGAAGCTTGCTTACTTGTACGAAATAACCAACAGAGGTACCATCAAGGTCAAGTCCATCAAACTGAAAAACTCGAACAGCCACTCACAGCGTGATAAAATGTCACCTTTTATTCCCTGAAAAACCTCGCTCATCGTTTTGTCCTTTGTTATGTTCATGTCAAACTTGTATGTGATATTTAGACGAGCATCAAAGAACTTGTGAAATTCCCCGGCAAATGTTTTAAAATCTGTCGAGTTTAAAAATTTAATTGTTAATATTATTTTTCACTATATCAAATACCAACATTCCAAAAACGAACAAAAATTCAGTCCATACACTGAACAACAGGATCGAACACGTGCTCCTTTACAAGGGATGGAAACCAGCAGATTATCTTGTCGGCAATTTCAGTGAATGTGCACACAAAGTCAAAAGCATCAACGGTCGTACACAGCCAAGACATAGACTCTAATTTAATTTTGCAGTCTTCTCTGGCAGTGTCAAAAGAGCTCTTGCATCTATCGTATGGAGTCCCAAACTCGCGATTGCACATGTCTACAATACTTTTTAACTTGTTGTATGCCCTTCGTATTACGGAAACTGCCAAAGAGATTTTAGCATCAGTGTTCGTTCATAATTAACTGACATTATTTAATTGAGCGCTTATAATAAAAAAATGATTGTTCCTAACCAATATCCTTCACAGCTTCAAATATAGCTTCCAGTTCATCTTTCATTCTCCCGAATACACCTTGTAAAGAATCGATTATATGACCAACAGCTTGTTGGAAAGCTGTAAAGGGCTGTGAGGCAAAACTGAATAAATCCAAAATCGAACTTTTCAGAAGCTCCTGACCACATGCCAAACTTTCGGTGAGGATCTCCATGTTTGTTGAAGTATTAGTTGCAGGCCCTGACAATGCCAAAATCAAAGTGTAGGCAAGCAAAGCGACCCTTCCTTTATTAGTGAAGAATTGTGTTAAACCGAGCACAAGTATGCAACGAGCAGCATCGGAAAAGGATCAGAAACAGCGTTAAAACGATTCCAGCAATTATCACGGTAATTTGTGTGGCCAGCTTTGGCTCTCTTTGCATGTCTAAATCTTTCAAATCTTGTTCACCAAGTGAGAGCTTGAATTTATTTTTCGGATCTATCGAGACGGTAATTGGATCCGCGTGGATAACATCCCATAGAAGAACTGAGAGAAATATCCCAGCTTAAAAAGTGACAAACATCAACCATCTAAATTTTAGGTTTAGCCAAAGCTGCAGCTATATTTGAAAAGTACTAATAAATTGGCATATTACCGATGAATCCCAGTGCCGACTTTCCTATGTAGTTTTCCTTTGTCCCGTTAACCCATATTCGTTCAGGTTTAGCCAAACCTGCAGCTATATTTGAAAAGTACTAATAAATTGGCATATTACCGATGAATCCCAGTGCCGACTTTCCTATGTAGTTTTCCTTTGTCCCGTTAACCCATATTCGTTCATAAAAAGTTTTTTTCCTCAGTTTCTGCTCCTCCTCACTATATTCCACGCAGCATGGGCAAAACACACTTTTAATTTTAGTGGTACAGGGACGGAATAGCTTGCCAAACCAACGAGTTATTCTTTGGCAACGAGTATAAATTGGGGGAAGACCCTTTTCCCTACGATAATTATTTAACTTTATGCGATCTAGCTTTCTGGTAGCCTTCTTTAGTCGCCAAGATGCATAGCACGAAAATATACATCTCCCAATTGTCATCCAGACCATGGCTAAACCGATTTACACCAATTAGGCAGACTTTAGTTAGGTAATAACAAGCTACCAAATCAAACCTGTCAAAATAACAAAACTTGGTTAAAACTATCGCAGAATCAGAAGTTGGAAACGTTTCGAAATAATCTTCTTGCCATTATTATGCTTGCATTCTGCTTGGAAACAACGGTAATGGAAACACATCTTATGAAGACAATTTTAAGTCAAATGGAGAGTTTTAGTAGACGTGTTCATTTTTGACAATTTCATCAGAACCCTTTAAAACCTGCGAAAACGGTAATTACTTATTGCAAGGGGTTTGTTTTAGAAAAGTTCTTAATTACAACATGCCGCATAAATACAGCTTAATTGCATATACTAGTAGCACTCCGTTACTGAAAGTAGCTATAAAAATGCTAAATTCTAGTAGCCCAATTTCATCACCTCTCTTTGTAGTTACGTTTCGACCTACATAGGTATGTCACCCGAGAAGTCTAGTTTAATTTAATAACTTATATTTCACCTCACTTGGTTTTTTCAGGAACACAACATTTACACGCTACACAGTACTAGCGGAAATGCAAAAATATTGTTCTGGATGAAAGTATTTTTTGAGAAAATGAAAATGAAAAAATGAAAATCTCTTTATTAACGTGTCAGCCATTTCAATACAATTGTACTGGTCTCCCAACGGGGACACGACATCGAGATAGATAAATCTACTAACTAAAAAAAAAATGAAAATCTCTTTATTAACGTGTCAGCCATTTCAATACAATTGTACTGGTCTCCCAACGGGGACACGACATCGAGATAGATAAATCTACTAACTACTTCGGTTTCAACCGGATTAATTAATAATTGCCAATTAAATCATATTACAATTTGCTTAACTATGGGCAGAGCCCGCGAAAAGCCGAGAGGTATAGGTGTTTCTTTTTGCTGCTTCAGCCGGGGATCGAACTCCAGCACCCAGTGCTCAATACTCAGTGCTTATCCACTGCCCCACCTCGGCTTTCCCAAAGGGAGTTTCGATCTTCATGTGTGCCCTTCGATGGGGCCATTCAAGACGGCGACCCAGATATTCGTAATCTACACCCTCGATTACGTATATTTCGATACCTCCAGAGCCGATCGGCGTGTACCTGTCCCCCGACTCTCCTTGTAAGTTTTAATCACTTCTAATTTGCTTGTCCCCAAATATGGGGTATCACTTTCAATGATTAATTTCTTTAAACAGACAACGTATCAACGCCTTTTTACCAGCAATAGCGATTTATTATTGTCTGAGTCTAAATTTTGTTAAAAAGTCAACACTTCGATTTTTTAGTTTCAAAGTTTTTCTAGACAGATCGCGTTTCGCGTAGCTCAAGATTAACGATATTGGTAAAAAGAAATTGCTCAAGACTAATAAATTAGCAACTTAAGCTTTTAAAATTAAGCCATTTGATAGGCTTTAAATACGCAATGAATCACCCATGTCTTGTCTGGAGCTGTAGAGCATTTTTGGGGCTTACTTTTCTTTGTGATTTGAAATTGGCACGGGCTGTAGATGCCTCTGCTGACCTTCAATTTTTACAAAAAATGTATACTCCTATGACAACACCAAAATTGTATGAATTTTGGAGAAAGTTGTTTTCCCGCTGGAATCATCAAGCTGAGGCAGTCGATCTTCGAGAACTGAGCAAGTTTTACAGCAGCAAATGTCTCATCACGATCACTAATTTTAAGGGTGCTCACCTTACGTCACTGTTTGTGCCCGCGATTATTCGAAGGTCATCTCCGGCTGTATTGCAACGTAACGCTCTGGAAAAGTCCGCCTCCTCCAGAAACCTTGTATGGTTTCCCGTAACACGAGCTAACAACTCAGCAAAAATAATTTCAGACTGTATCTCTGCAAACAAAAAGACCGGATGGAAGGCTGCAGCGTTTCTACAGGGCTGCTCACATCTTAACCGATTTTGGTTTGCCTCCCGCTCGAAACCTTTTCAGTGTGAAGTCACCGTAGAAATATTCCCACCTCCTTTCAATAAAAAAGCTATTGCAGAATTTGCTAAAACTTCACTCAAAAATGATTTCTATAACTTGAATGCCCAGTATTTTGGCTACCCCCATGTTTGGGAGTACCAAATGGCAAAAGGACAGGAAACAATTTTTCCATCCCTATCCCCGACATATCATTTCTTCATTGTTCCGAGTCAAGCGTGGAAGTCTGGCACTTTTCTAAAGAATAAACGGGAACTAATCAGATCATGGATTAACGGGATGCACCTCACTTTACCTAATACCGTGATTACATCCAAACAGAGAAAAATAAACGGAGCATTTCTAATTTGGCAAGTTAAAAAATCAAACTCATATTCCGTTTCCAAAAATATTTCCATCCGATTTCTCAACTATCCTCTGGACATTTTCGGAAAATATTCTTTCACAAGTGTCGGCAGCGGTATAGAACTCTCAAAAATACACAGAGCGCTTGAACAAAGCTGGAACAGGTTATGGTCATATACAATACTCAACGAAAAAGGAAACTCAGAGATGTGGACTAGCAAATTTGGACTAGTCTGCGTGAGGTTACGTCTTCGTCGTCGAGCCTTTCATAAAACCATCGCTAATCACGATAACAAAGACAGATTTAAGTTTTATACAGCATTCGTTATGGCCCATCTCTCTTCATCAGCCATGAAGAATTTCACCTACCGGAATTATCTTTCGGAATCCGATATGTGCAAAAACGGAAAAATAAAAAGGGCCACAGGTACGAAGAATAAAGTAACGGCGTCGTACGTGGTGACATCACAGGATGCACTAAATAGGCGCTACTTACCGTTACAAATAGTCAACAGTATGGACAGCCTTCATTTTATCACCTGCGGGGTGCGAAAAAAAGGGGCGTACCGATTTAGGGAGTTGGTCAGCAGCTATGAGCTCCCTATTTGGATACTAATTGGTGCGACCATTTTTGTCGTAGCTGCTATTTACGAAATAATTGTGCAGTTCCACACAAAATTCTCACAATCTCCGGCAAGCTCAGGTGGATTTCAAGCGTATTCTCTAATGAAAGCACTTTTGGAGCAAGGCAATCCATTTGGCGCCGATGTCCTCTTCCATATCATTTCCACTCGTATTTTGTTGGGAGTGTATCTTCTAATGGCGACAATTCTAAGTAATGCGTATAAAAACGACAACGTTTATAATATGATGTTTCAGCAGAGTCCGCGCTTCTACGAGACATTCGAGCACCTTGTCAGCGACAAAGTTCCGGTGTACTCGCACTCTTTTTCGTTTTATTTGGATGAGAACTCAGCCCTACGTTCTGTCGGGAACTTTAGTCTCACAAGAACCAGCATCAGCTCAGAAGTGGTTAGTGAGAATGGCCGGCATATTGTCAGCTTCTGTTCAGACATTTGTCAGAGATTCTCGCACTACAAGCAGCTCGGATACTTCAACGATAAACGTGAATTTGAGCAGTTCCGTACCATTTATAACTATACGCGAGGAGTTCCCGTTATCAAGTTTCTTAAATTGTGGATTGCAGCACAAAAATTTAAATTTCAAAAGTGGAAACGATTGGCCAGTCAGGATGGAAATCGTAAACAATCTCCCTACAGAATTGATCCAATGAAAATGATGGGTATCCTAATAAATGCTTGGCTTCATGAGCGTTTAAGAGGATGCGCTGACCGAAAAGTTGCAATTCTGCTTCAGGCAACTGCACTACCTAAATATGTCCACGGGCCTGTTTTAAATTTATACGCGGGAAAGAAATCTTACATGCCTGTCTCATTTGGACTTCATTTTGGAGGGATCCTTCCAGCCACACTAATTTCCCGATTGGGACGGCTAAAGGACTCTGGTGTATATGAAAGATGGTCATCGCTCATAAAAGCATTTAATGAGGCGCAAAGAGGACTTGGACAACTCACATCATCTGAATTTCATTCAGCGAAAAAGGACTTTTTTGTTATTTTTATTGTGCTTGCTTCCGGACTCCTTATAGCGGCATTTTCTTTTCATCTGGAACTTTGCATTGTAAGAGTGGAAATGCCTCTAAAGTGGTACCTTGTCCTAAGCCGCTTTACTTACGTTCGTCAACAGAAATTCATTTTCAAAGAGACAATTCAAATAGCAGTAGATGCATTACAAAATTTGTTTTTTCATGTAGCGGAAAAATTAGCTAAGAAATTTAACAATTACTCATAGCAATACTAATGGATTCATCAAAAAAAGTTAGCAAGAATTCAAAGAAGATTTATTTAAAGAAAAGCAGTTTCGCTTTTACTATTTACCTTGTAAACTTTTGCTATGGAGAAATAAGAATTTGTGTTTTTTAACAATGTAGGTAGTTATTACACCTTTTTAAGCATGCGTGGGAGATAAGTTGGCTCAGTTAATTTAAGTACCTGGGTTCTGAGTTGAGATGTCAAATGGTTAATCTAAAGAGGTACTCCATTAAAAGAATGGAAAAGTAATAGGTATTTATGTTCTTAAAAATTAATTAAACATTGCGGTTCAAGCACGTGGATTTCAAATTAAATTTATCGAAAGCTAATTTATATATTTTGAATATAAAACTTTTTGTTAAATCAATAAGAAAGGTATTCAGTCAATTTACTACTTTGAACAGGCAGCTTTTATTCTCACGTGCGTAGACATGTGTGAGCGACTAATATCCCTCACGTCCGGCAAGCGTGGATGCGTGATTACATTTTAAGCTAAAGCAGCACTACATTTTTACTGTTTATTTTAAGATTAGGTATATGTGTCATTCATAATCATGTTGATAAGATCTCCTATACGCCGCCCTTTTCACGGCAAATAGAAGCTATATAATATGTCACCAGATCCTGTCCTGTTTGCAAGTTGTGGTTGTAGATTTTACTACCGAAGTACCGAGTTTTGCCTGATGCTCAGGATTTTTTAATATACCTATGCCATGCCATGTCCAAGTTTACTTTCCTTCCCGGTTTTATGTATTATCGAAATTGCTTTATTTCAGCTCTGGACTCCAAAAAAAAAGATTTAACTTTATTTAGTCGTATATCATAAAAGCATTTCTCAGGTTTTACACAGTAATTCCATGCAAAAAATTTATAATCGAATTTTTTTTATAAATATATGTATACAGATATTTTGTAAATATTTTCTTCATACCCTCTCACTTACAACTTACCTGTCTTATTAGCTGTAATAGGCCTTCGGAAGCTGTAAACATTAATTTAAAATTATTAAGTATTTTCGCTATTTTTTAAAAAAATATATTGGCTTTATTTTATGTACTACGAAGTTTAAACAAGTGGCTGTCGATTTCTTCATGTTTTGCTGCAGCAGAAGCAGCAGATGTTACGCTAGTGAATGAGGAGAAGTACGCCGTACGCCATTGCACCTTTCAACTTTAAGAGAGGAAACTGCCTAAACGTTAAAAAAGGAAGATTTCAAGTTACTGGTATAGTAGCGTAGCAGATGTGGAAATATTGTTAGGTACTTTTCTATTCATATCAACAACAATGAGTCAATGACGCACTACTATTTACAAAAAGGTTAAAAACACGACTACCAAAAAAATGCTGAAGCATACAAGCAACCTTTTTTTACAACAGCCGTGCATACTGACTCCCTATTTTCCTGCTAGAGTACAATGACAATAAAAACTGAGTAGTCGCTATGCGCCAGGTGCATCTTAAAAATCAACTGGTGAAGGCGAGCTAGCATTTTTTCAAGACTGGCACATGGCACGCATCCTCAAAAAGAGAAAAATGAGCAGGAAGCTCACAGTTGCTTATAGCTGCACATCTTTCACTCTAGAAACTATGAAGCCATGATACTACCCATGTAGTAGCTGGCAAGTAGGCAAACAGTTTGGAAGCTCGTAAGTTGCGGTCTGTTTAAGCTCTGCATTGCCTATTTCTTCAATGCTTCCGTAAAAAAATATTCAAATTTTAATTTTTCAACCAGCAAAATGTGCAAAAGGAAGATAGAATGTCCTCACTGTTTTAAAAAGTTTTCGTGCAGTTCGAGTCTAATGAGACACAGCGTAGTGCATTCAGGAACGAAAAACTTTAAGTGTGAGACATGTGGGAAAACATTCGGGGTGAAACAGAGCCTTCTAAGACATATACGAAGTCACACCAAACAAGGCGTTTTCAGAAAAGGGAAATCTCACCTGTCATGTCAGAATTCACACCAAAGTCTGTCCTTACACCTGTCAAATATGTAATAAGTCGTTCCAAAATTTGAATGCTTTGAAAGGACATATTCGAGCACATATTGACGAGAAATTTTGGGAGTGCGAGATTTGCCTTAAGCGCTTTTCTCACCCGAGTAACTTGAACAGGCATAGGCTCGTTCACAGAGTTCAAACGACGAACAAATGTAACGACTGCAATAAAAGCTTTTCTCTGAAGGACAATCTAAAAAGACATGTCCAGAGTGTGCATCGGCGGATAAGAAAATACGAGTGCGTTTTCTGCAACTTCAAGTTCTTTGCGAAGAATGAGTACTTCCGGCATCTCCGAAAACACTGCAATGAGCTTCCGTATTTTTGCAAAGGATGTTCACTGGAGTACCCAGATGTAACACGTAGATACTTGCATATACAGAGCTGTTCCGGAATGCAGGGTGAGCTCTGATTAAAAAATAATTTATTGCATTAATTTTCAGTTTATGTACCTAATTGCTCATTCGAAATGTTTCATCTTTTGCAGAAGTTCTTGCTCGTTAGAGGTTAAGAAACCAAAATCTGGAGATGGAGACAAACTTCAAATATTTTAAAATTCATTATTGCCGTGTCGTTCAATTTGTGTGCTTAGAAGTAGGTAGATATAGTAAAGTACATCTTTGATGACTAGTGTAATAATAAGTATAATCGTAATCGTGTAAACATTTACATAAAATTATATTTGTTAAAAATGTAAAAAGCGAAAATGAGAGACGAACTCGAGGGCACCCAACAAAAGTTATAATTTACACCAATTTCTAATTCCATGAAAATAAGGCTAAAATTTATTTTGATCAAATTAGACAAATTACATACACCCATACACCATAGATAATTTATAACCGATTAGTTACGAATCTGAATTACACAAGCATATAATAAGAGCATATAAGCCCGCAATGACAGGTAGTATTATGTCTAAATATTAGTCCAAGTTGTAAACAGTCTATAGTCATCTATATACTATATAACTGTGACATTGAAATTCCGCAATATGTCACCGCCAAATGTATCGCAAGTTGAAATCAAAGTAAACACAGATCATCAGAGAATTGTGCGCTAATTTTAATGTTCCTTTCTGTATTCCTGCTGCAATTATCATTTATTATCATTCATCAAATTGCATCAAATTTTAAAATGTATACATAATGAGTAGTGTATGTGTTTTTGCTGCTCCAGTTGCAAAATGTCCTACGATACAGGTATGCAGGTCTGACTAATTATAAGCTTCTCTGGCAGGTAGGTCTTGCAAAGTTAAATGGAACAAAGGTCAACGTAACGCGACATTGAGGGTGATTATTAGCTATTTTATTAGCTATTATTAGTATGCTGCTTACAAGGTATTGGTTTTGCTCGCGTCCGTCCGTCCAGTCACGTGGTCTCTACTTGCTGTTGCACACCAGCTCTGCTTAAGGTATCTTAGTCTATTGCTACTCTATCAAAT
>JAHZND010001333.1:0-20111 GCA_027744115.1 Acrocyrtus sp. NNG-2020
ATTTCATGTTTAAGTCTTCTGTCATATGAATGATCGCTTAACATGAACCAGAACCAGACTTGTAGAGAAAATTGAACAATGTACGAATGGGAAAAAGTTCGGGAAGCTTCATACAACTAAATTGGAATTTAACATTAGAGTTTAGCATTGGAATTTAACATCAGAGTTTAGCATTGGGATTTAACATTAGAGTTTAGCATTGGAATTTAACATTAGAGTTTAGCATTGGGATTTAACATTAGAGTTTAGCATTGGAATTTAACATTAGAGTTTAGGATTAGTGCTTTCGCCGTGTATTTCTGACCATGCTTTCGCTGTTATTTTCAGCATGCTTTCGACAAATGATTTCGCTGTGTGACAAATTTTCATCATAAATATTAAAGGAGTACATGCTCCCCAAAAAATTTAACCTTCCCGCGCAGTAGAAACTTGGCTGATGTTAGTGCTTTGTCTCTTTCCAATTTAGCATTTTTAATTTTAGAAAATAATCAGTACAAAAGTTAAAAGAAAAAAATGACTTGCCGTTGTTCCACACATAATAAACAATTAACTGTGCCGGTTTTCAGGTTTCCGAATGGTATAGTTATGGCTAAACATAAATTAATAGTGCACTTAAGTTCCCCTGCCATTTAAAAAGCATTGTACGTATAAATCAATTTAAATAACTATATCATTTGGAAACCTGAAAACTGGCACAGTTAATAGTTCATTTACGTGGAACAACGGTAAGTTATTTTTCTCTTAACTTTCGCATTGATTATTTTTTTAAATTGAAAATTCGAAACTTAAAATGCGCAAAGTACTCACATCGATGCCGTTCAACCAAAATTAAACCTAAAAAAGGTACAGCTAGACCGGTGAAAAATATATTTTTGGTTTGTTATGATGCGACTGTTTGAGCAGCCTTAATAGAATATATTAATTAGGGCGAAATGAGCGAAATTATGAATTGTATTATTGTGCCCCACGGTTCTATGATTAGGAGGGGTCAGAGAATGATTAAAAAATAAAATGAACTGGAGAAAAATGACCTGTGCACCTATGCTGTCCTGTAAAATAAAGCAAAGAACATTATGCGTGTTCACGTAACACGTGTTCTTCTCAAAGTGGCACTAACTGAAAGTTAGAAGATTGCTTGTTATTAGCAGTGCTTAGTTTTAAAAATTATCACCTTTTTTCTATGCCATATATCTTTGTATAAATTGTTTCACTCGGGTGGGATATTACGTCGGATAAATTTTTATAACATTTTTACTAACTTGCGAATTTTGTAGCGACATTAGCCAGGTATTTTTAGGTCAACGACTATGGAGTAATTTCTTACTGATATCAAATAACCAATTGTCAACTATCCAGTAAGCTGACGATCTTATTGTCGTGGAAATCATCAATTTTGACTGCTACAGAAAATAATTTAAAAATTTAGAAATTAATTATTACTCTAAGCGATGGGTCTTCCATTATCACATGCAAAATTCCGCTCCTTAAGATTAGTCTGCAAAAGTCTACAATGACTCAACGTTTAAAATTCAATCATTGAAATGCCAACTCTAAGGTAAAAGGCCAACTGCACATAAGATTCTGCATGACACAATTGTAGCAGCTATTCTTCAGCTTGAGATTAAAATCTGAAAGGGGTACAGACAAATTTGTTCCATCTGAAAGATTTCGGAACAATTTTCGCTCCGCATTTCACAAGTAGTGCGAAACGGATGAACGGACAATAAACTGCCACGCATTCAGCAGACAGACAAGCGGATTTTATTGCAATGCTATTATTATAGGAGAAGTGCATCAAGGGAACGCTCGTTTTCGATTTTCAGCAAAAAGAACTTTCAGATATAAACTCAACTTTAATTTCAAACGTGGACAGACATGAAGCTAATTTGAAAAGAAAGTGCTTTGTTCTGCTCTTCCAAATACTTTTTCTGATTTTTATTGGATCCAGCCATTTGGCTAGTATTATCAAGTTCTTTTCATTGCATCTCCCTGTTATCCCACTCCAAACTCCAACTAGTTAGTATTGGCTACCTTATTTGAACTGGGTCAGCCGAAAGCTAATGAAAATGCACTTGAAATTGGGTTGTCTGAGCACGACTGGCATGCAAAATCATATAATCATCCTTGTTTAAAAAGAAACTTCACCAACTGCCCAGACTCTTTGTAACGAATTCTTCCCAATCTGAGCATTTCGACTAACGGAAGAAGAAAAGCAAATCCGGTCAGACAACTGTGTCTCCCACGCTAATGTCTATCTATAAAAACAGAATTTCCTCCGGCTTTAGTGATTCCGCCAAATAAGGAATTTTATTCCTACACACATTTGGGGAAAATTATACATTTGCAAAGCAATCTTTTTTTCGAAATTGGCATCTGTACGACAGGCAGCACCGGTGTATTATTACAAACGCCTCGTCACACGTCGCTGCTGTGACGCAGTCGCAGTTTTGATAATTTCAGTTATCCTCAAGTCAGAGTCACACGGTAGTCGGCGGCATACAATATTTGGTCCAATATTTCTTGATGCACATGGAAAGGGTAAAAAGCACGCACATTCGTCAGAATCGGGAAGGAACAGCGACAATGGCGATAGCATCGTGAAGAGAAATGTATGAAAAATGGAATATTTCGACGGAGTGTACAAAGGCCCCCAATACGTAAAAAAAAGGATATGCTAGACAAAAACTGGCTTCACACACTTTTTTCTCTCTACAACTCCCTCTCCCGATATCGAGTGTCGAGTATAGAGGAAAGTTATAGGTAGAGAACGTATAGCTTTATATCAGAAAGGGAGAATGCCTTTCCTGGAGCAGGATTACTCCGTGAAAGGGAGGGTAATAATGATGTCGCGAAAATAGGAAACACTGCGAGCAGCCTGGAACATGCTGGTGGCAGACTTGTTACAAAAATAAAACGCGGAGGATATTTTCCGTGTATATATTATGTAGGAGCAGACAAAAGTGCAATGAATTCGGGGCTCGGATGGAATGGTACACTCTACATATTAGTTTAAAAGTTTTTTAGCTGTGGGATGGCGAAAAAATCCGCCCAGTTTCTCTCACAATATATCCATCTGTTCAGCAGAACACTGGAAATTATCAGGACGACGGCTTCATTAAAATAGAAACTAGCTATACGTGACTGTGACAAAGTAAAGTGGATGAGTGTAAGCACTAGTTAAATCATAAGTTAACCTTAGCCAACTATTTAATGTCAAAGTTATATACAGAAATATTGGAAACTAAAACAAAATTTTAAAAGGAACCCACCGAGGAGGCAGAATGTCCAAATAATTAGCGGGAATTAAACTTATTGTTAAGCCTTCACCATGAAAATCCTATCATGTAAGTTAAAAAATATATATACATTTAAACACGTTTCTTTTAATGTAAGCGTATTTCGTGAAAGTTTTCATGGGTATAGGAAATGCCTTTTTGCATAAAATTTGTCGGCACATAAAATTATGTCTCGGGATGTGAATCCACAATTTATTTTGATTTTTTTGCAAATAAATATGAAAAGCGACAATTTATGCGCAGTAGATCTCACCCAGCTATATTGTCGCTGTTCATCAGCCATGTCACTACTGAGATAAATTTTTGCATTTTTATTGTGATATTGTTAGAAACCGGATGTTTGCTCTGGTTGTTTGGGAGAGGAAGATGCTGACTTGACACTGAGTGCATCCTCCACAAAAAAGCTTTAGGCTAGATATGATCACTATAAATTTAAGGATGAGTTTAGATATCGCATCGATGGCTGGCTGAGTTGAAGTTGGAGTGCACTTACCATTTGCCATGTATCAGACTTCCTGCACTGGTTTGCTAGCAGCTTCGAGTCCGCTCCGTACAGAGTTAATAATATAGGAGCTATTAAAAACTACAAAAATTGACCTCTAGTTAAAAAGCAGACTGCGTTAGTATTTTAATGTGACGCTCTCGTGAAAAATTGTATTTTCCTGGTGTGAATTAAAAAAGGCACAGGTACAAAAAAATAGAATAGCCTCGAAACACGTCTCTCTCATTTACCAGGAGCGAGCAGACACAGAAAGGGTGCTAATTAACTGCTTTGTTTTGGCAGCAAAATCACGTCCAGTGTCCAGATTAGCTCGTCCAGTCTGGCCATAAAGTGAATCTGGTTGATCTCGTGTGCAATCTCAGCCTCCTCTAATTTCTTTCCATTTTCATGAGTGCGTATTGGGGACGGGAGTGAGTGGATACTTGACAGACATAATAGTTTTTTTAACGTGTGTCCATCTGCCACATTTTTTCGTTGAGTTGATTTCGTTGAATAATTCGAAATCATTAAATACAAAGCCGTATACGAATTGAAATTCAATACTAATGTATTTCTGAAAAGCCATTTAGCCTAATCAGGTAGCACTGTGCGAAAACTACAGTTGAAAAATTACACTCATTTTGCAGAGTGCCAGCTCATAAATCATAAATTGACCAGTCAGTACGGAGTCGGCAAACGGTGAGTTCAGAAAGTGTAGCAGGTTTTAGGCAATTCAAATAGCGGGTCTACTCGGGTGGTGCACACTCTTATACTAACAAAACAAAAACATTTTTTTGTATCATAGTCAAACGTCAGCAGTTACGGAGTCACCTTCGCACCGTTACCACTTTTACCATAAGGTTAACCTGTATGAATACCTTATTAAAAATTCCGTTTACTATTACACGTGTGAATTGTGCCTGTCCGTCCAGTATGTCTTTTGCCTCCTTTTCCCATCTTTTATTCAATCCAAATTGTACACCGTAAGCTACCTCCTATCAAGCCCATACTGCATATCCCCAATGTGAATGTGCCCGAAGCTCACACATTGAAAGGTTCAGAGCTGTTGGGTGCAGTTGATAAATATTATTTTTTTCATTGTTCTACTCTCCCCTCAGAAAATGTCCCTTTTTACGGGTGATGATCATAAATGCTCGTAATCATCGTCATTGTTATAAAAAAATATGTCGATAAATCCCCATAACTTCATAAATTACAAGCTGAATATATTTTATGTTCGTACTGCACATCAGAAATATTCAGCCAGAAAAAACTTTTGGTAGTAATGGCAGTTGGCAGTACTGCTCTTCGCTATATTTTTGTACGTATGCACGCTGACTCTATCTCGATTCAATCGAAAATTGTTTTTATTGGATGGCACATTGGTACCAGCTCATTAGATCGCGGTGCTCATCCGGACAGTTTAAGTATCCAACTATTAAACTGACTGTCATGTGGAATAGTAGATTATAGTTGTAGTACCGATAAGCCTAAATGCTAAAACATAGTTTTCAGTAAATGCAGAGCCAACAGCTATAAACAATTTAATGAGTTTTCTGGAGAAAAGTTGCCATCTTCTCATGGTGAGAAGAACAGAAAAGCTGGTATACTAACTTAAGCATCCCTCTACTTTTATCCGGATTAGGAAAACCTTTGCCCTTCTCCTTACAATATGGTATGTGCATTTTGCTGAGATGTATTGCAGCCAGAGTGGGAACTCTGATAATTTAATTAACGTGAGGAGAAACCTCAACATTTCTAATTAACTGATTAGGGCTTCATTTTATGTCTATGTAAGGAATATCACGATACCCCATTTGAGAGTCACCACATGTAAGATATTGACCAGTTTATACTATTCAGTTTATTGACTTGTGTAAAGTAGTTATTATAAGAATTTTTGTAACCAACGATAGATTTACTAGATGCCTTTAGTTTCAACTCTTAACTAGAATATGAAAACATTGCAAAGTGAGAAATCAATGACCCTTTAATAATTACAAATGTCCATCATCATAAACTCTCGGGAAATAAAAATAAACACGCAGGCAGGCTCACATATTATTTCTCATCGCTACATTTTTCCATTTTAATTGGGAGCGTCTGATGAGCCTGTTACAAATTTGGCGTGTCCGCAAGATCTCGTTTAGGAGAAGGTTGTTGCAGTCTTAATAAAGTGTAATGTATTCATTGTTCCAGACGTAGTAAGTGATTTTTTTTTCAAAAATAGTTAATGACATGTGGCGATTATCACATTATTTGCAATTCAATTCGGCACTTTAGATGTTCCAGAAACGAGTTTAGTTGGGTAACACGAAAGTGGTACTACTTTGCCAAACGTTTTGCAAGCTAAGTGGAAAAGCAAATAATTATATTTTCTTGCTGACCGACTGGCAGAGATA
Organism: Acrocyrtus sp. NNG-2020; assembly: GCA_027744115.1. Classification (NCBI taxonomy): domain Eukaryota; kingdom Metazoa; phylum Arthropoda; class Collembola; order Entomobryomorpha; family Entomobryidae; genus Acrocyrtus; species Acrocyrtus sp. NNG-2020. The sequence goes on from JAHZND010001333.1 coordinate 6,180, forward strand.
GCGCAAGCCATACTTTTGAGCTGACTGAGTTTTTAGATATTAATTATCCTACTCATAAGAGAATCGCTCCAAGTCCAAATGCAAATCCACACTAAAAAGCAAATATCAAATGGGCAGTGTTAAGAGTTATAAGTGTGGAAAACAAAGCTGGCGAAATGGAACTGTAACTGACTCTCTGAACAATATTTTACGTGGTTCTATACTTGGTTTATACTATATATAATGTGATCAACTGGATGGAGGCTTATGGCAAAGAAAAGGAAAGGATCCTAGCATTTGGGGTAGGGTGTTTGGTGCCAGATGTAATTCTACAATGAGCACTTTTCTACGTGAAATTACGCGTTGATCGTACACATAGAGCGAGGAAAGCGGAGTAAAGCACATTTTCATGCTTAGTTGGGCGATTCCTTTTTTGTTTGTTTCGTAAAGCAGGCACAAAAAAGAAGGGAGAATAATAATATCTCCGCTCCTCACACTTTGTTCGCTCACTTCTCTGTGAGCTCCCTTGGAGTTGAGTGAGTGTAGTGGGTTCGCTCCACGAAATAAAAGACCGGTGTGTCATTTCGTACAGCTTTTACTATAAAAAAATCTTTTTTTCCCTTCTGGCCCGATTGTTTGTCGGTTGGAAAGTGCACCTTTACATAATGATTAATCCAGCTCAAGTGTCCCTTTCTTTTTGACGGTACATCAGTGGATATTACTCCGATAACTGTGAGATTCCTTTTTTATTTCGGTATTGCTCTGTTAAAAATATGCCGAGTGTATCTCGGCCATTTTCATATTACAAAAGTAAGGCTGTGAGTGCATGCGATATAGTAATATTCAGTTTTATTGGTAGGCATTGGCAAGGCAAAAGTACAACTGTCACGCACAATTCTAAACAAACATTACACGCAAATTTCCATACGCAATGATATGAGAGTAGGTATATAGGCAGGGCCATGTGCAGTCTGTAATTGTGACGATAATTAAACTAACTGTTAAAGTTTAAGAGGGAAGATTAATCAGAAGTAGAGAATTAATTTTTGCAGACATTGATTTACTTTTAATGGTGTGTTAATTTAATCACTAATTAGCGAAATTTATGTCAGTTGTCAGTTGGACATGTCTGACCTCCTAATTAGCTATAACATTTTTGGACGTTTTTTGCTCACGAAGAATTTTGCTCACGACGAAAATTTATATTCAAGTGGCTGGCTATAACGGTAAGAAATTCATACATATAAAATTGTTAAGAGGGCATTTTGCAAAGCCGCCTGTATTACAGAGAGAGAAGAGGATTTAGCAAAAATGGAGAAAGGGATTTCTTTTGCCGTGTAAAAAGGAATGTCTTTTCCTTTTGTATGTGGTCACGTTTCACTTGATAAGTGGCTGGTGATGGTGAGACGATGGCAGTGGAAACGGAGACCTTTCAATAATCCCTCTCTGCAGTCAACCTCATCATAAATCCGCACATTACAAATACATATCTTCACTCGTGCAGACTTGGCAAATTTATGGCCGAATATATTAAACGTCGGACACGAAAATTCATTACCTGTATATACATTTGCAGTCTAGCAAATTACAAAAGTACTTGAGATAAGCCATTGTATGAGCATTTGGTTGTGAGGTAAACGTGTAGGGTCAGCCACACATGCCATGCCTTTCACTCACTTATTAAGCAGTTTCTTTTCTTAAAAACGATAAATTCGACTAATTCATTGTCCCCGTATAAAAATTGCATTAGGGGAAGTTACACGTTGATGAAATTATCAAATAAAGAAATTGGATAGCGATAACAGAACTTGAATTGGCTTTTTATGTTGTTGTAGGTAAAGCGAGTACACGAGGAAGAGGACTGATACGAGTTTGAAGGGAATTACGAGAAGTTCTGTACGTACTAAATATCTCAATTTTCCTTTGTTGCGAGTGTATACAGTTGACTGGCGGAGGAGCTTTCGTAGAGTAATATCTGTATAAATGATAAGAAGGACAACACTATTAACTTTAAGTTGACCTGCTGTACGTTGTGTTCGTTGTTTCCGATTCGTAAAATGAAGCTGAATTTGTTTATTTTACATTAGTCCACTGAGAGAGGAATGCAGAAAGGTTTGAAAGAAAGTCTGAAAAGTTTATTTTCCTTTTGCTAAAAAAAGTTTGCTTCATAAAACGAGAAAATTGATCTACTTTTGGGAGGAGACGCAGACAATAAGTTTTTGAGAGTATAGCGAGGGCTATTTCAAGCCCCTTTTGTGAATACAGCCCGGATTGAAGAAGAAAACTACTTAGGGAAACAGAGCAGCAAAAATAAAAACGGGGCAACATGCCTAGTGCAAAAGACACGAAGTATGCTGAAGTTCCAGCAAATCCCCCGGCACCTGGGGATAAGCCGGAAGGAGAGAAGGTAGGTCTCCAAGCTAAGCTCTCCTGTTGTTATATGTAAGTCACCCGTTTCCTTTATGTATTTAATTAGCAGTATTATGCATGCATCATCATTCTCTCCACAATTCGTTGTAATCAAATGCCCGTAATTCGCACATTAGCAATGTGTAGACGTGTAGGTACTATGCCTACAATTGCCACCCATCCATTTATCTCCTCTCAAGGCTCAAGGATTTACCATTATGGAATAGTATCCAAAGCTCGGCACTCGGCACTAACAATCCTTGAGATGAGAAGCTTACGAGAAATGCGGAATGCCAGAAACTCCAATATTTCATCCTCATATTACTTGTACGTCTTCTCGTATAATCTCAGCACCATGGAACAATTTGTCGAGAGCTGTAATGATTATGTCCTGTCCTTTGATCATGATCCATTCATGATTACGTTTTCGTCGAAGGATGAAAGTCATGAGGATACACATTTTTAGATAGGAGACACACGCGTAGTCAGTATGCAAAACTGCTATTAAATCATGGGAGGTTTTTTTCTAGAGATGCGAACAGAAAAGTTGTTCGCCGTTGATGGATATCTTTGTTCATGCGATTCAAGCACGGTAATAAAAATTGGCAGTGGGTTGGCACTCAGCACTATCATACTCATAAAAACACGGTGGTGCACATTAAACTAAAGTTCTTTCTAAAGTTTCTTTATCAGCGAAAAAAATCATTGATGAGCATATTTCAGAAAAAAACGTGCTTTCATGAGTACTCTCCGAAATGCCACCTCACCCACCAAGCAACATTCGCTTGAAAAGCTGAATTCTCAGAAAAACACGAAGAAAGCAGCACGATAAAAAAAAGATGCAATTCATAATAAATTTTTACCAATTGCGAGTACAAAGTTTAAAGAGTAATTTAGCATAATTACGCACGATTAAACTGTTTTTAAAGGAGAGTTAGTGCCGACGTGTAACATATATTGTTCGTGTGGACGGTGGAAACATTGGCTATGCACAATCCTAGCAAATTCACTGCTGAAATTTACGGCGCTGAAGTTCCCACAATAGAAAATGAATTAATCATGATGTCGTTACTACTCGTAAGCCTATTTCAGCACGTCTCATATTGCAACTTTTATATTTTTTAGCAAAGCTCAAATATTCAACACGGTATATTTAGTTAAGTAATGTAAGAGTAAAGTGTGCAAGTTGTAGCTATGCGTTTAAATAACGTACAAGATATCCCACGTTGCGATAGAACGATCAAAAATAATGAATCGATAAAAAATTATCCGAACGGCCCAATGTACCGAAAATTAATTGCTGTGTACTAAGGAGGCGTGCTAGTTTTGCGCTGGGTGCGTCCTCTAATTCACTCAAAACGCTAATTTTTATACAGCGCTGCTTTTCCTACAACTGCAGCTGCGTACATATCTTCTTGTCTGCATTTTATTTTGAAAGGGTTGTGTATCCCCTATGGAAACTTGTCTGTATGTGGACCGTTGTGAAGTTGTGAATTTTTAAACTGAAAAAATGTTATGCTAAAATGATTCATAAAAAAAGGATGTAAATTCGGTTGGGAGAGGAGTGTGTAATGAAAAAAGATGCCACACACTAACTCGTCTAGGTTGGATATGTTACGAGAATTCATACCTTGCGAAAAAAAAATTCCTTCTCGTCGCTTTAAGATTAATAATTACTACTTACCTAGCGATGCATGTAGCGTCGCTAAGTGTTCCCGTATGTTTTTTTTGTCCATAAAAGTCCACAAGCGCTGTCCCCTGATCCAGTCTGTTTATAGTCAGAAAAATGTACATCAAAATTTTATCGCCGTTTTATTACTTTAGTCTTTAAAAGCAAGATAATGGGAAATAGAGGTTAAAAATATCTTGCCACATCAGTACTCCGTAGGCATTTTTGCCAGCCACAATAGCTAAAAACAGGGGAATAGACGATAATAAAAAAAGGAGAAAATGAATTTTAAACATGAAGAAATATCTTTAAAGAAGGTTCACTTGGGACCTAAATGACATGAATTCAGTAATGCGCAGCAGACATTCGAATGTTGAAGGAGAAAAATATTTTGCTTCTGAGCATTACTATATGAGTATTGAGTAGTTGAAAGGAACACGACATCATTTTAAAGTGTGAATGACCAAGTTGTTATATTACACCGTAAATTTGCAGTTTGACACTTTCTTATCATATTTTAATTGCATTCTGCAAGCTCGAATACTAAAATGAACTCAAAGTCGATGACTGTCAATGTGGTCCCATTGATCAAGTATCAGTGAAGATATTATTATGGCAGTGGAAGTCATGAGAAGCAAGTGCACGTAAGCAAGTAGGAATAAACGAGCAATTTACCATATGAGCATTTGCAAGTGAGTAATTTTAATAGGAACACTGTCTCCATTAAAAATTGGAATGCGCTATGCACTACGCACTGATTTGACGAATTTCAACAGAGGAAATGCAGTTTAAGGTAATGTAATAATTGAAACGAATATAATTATTCAAAAATAAAGCAATTATAAAACTGGGAAAATGAAAAAAAAACTTCATAGGACATGATAACAGCTATAGAAGGTACTACTTTCATCGAAGCTTTTTTTCTGTATAATTAGATTTGGTAGAAATTGAGAGCATATTTCATCAGAAAAAATTGAATACCCTAGACCAAGCCGTGATGTCATCAACATGAGTAGTAGGTCGGTGAACTTGCACCTTCATCTTTCACACGCCTCTCAAACAGTCTGTCTATTTTTTTTCTAGAGACGAATTTACATCACACCAGACCACATCCAAGTCTCAAGCCGATCTTCTGCCTGCACGTTACTTAAGGAAGTCGCATTAGCACGGTGCATTGATTTTCCTTTCTTGGCTTTCCATGTGTGCAAATTCTGGCAAGAGGCCAAAATCTGCAACAGAAAGCTGAATACAAGAGTCCCTAATCGAATCCACGATCAGTTCCATTTACCTTTCAGATTCGTACATTGTTCTATTTCTCATGGAACTATGCAGTTCAAAACACAGGCCGTAGCCTACAGCCAAGAACGTAGTACGACTTTTCCCGAAATTATGCGAAGTGCGTATGAATGAATTCATTAGTATGAGCTTTCAAATTTTTTCTCAAAACATTAATCACATTTCTCACCGCAAAGTGCAAAAGCGTACGAGCTCGTACACAAGTTCTGTATATCGTCAGTCAGCGAAGCCTTAGCTGAGTATATAGCAAGTGCCTTCCTTTTTTTTACACAAATTTTTCTCTGCTACTCTGTACAAGGAATACCGTCAACTTCTTTTTCTTTAAAAGGCGACACAACACACTCTGGTTTAAAGGCTTTTTACGATTGTAAACTTTTTATAGTAATTTCGAGGAGCGTCTATATAAGACATTCCCTTCCGCCCACATGTTTTTCTGCGCTGCAAAGAGACGCTGCTCCTTCCACTCCCTGTAATGCTTCTACCCTCTTTTTAAGAGTGAATGATGAACTACCAGCGGAAATCTATCGAAATAAATATTTCTAGCTTATGCAACCCGGCTCGGATGTGTGCTCATTCAGACATTCCGATTTAATATTGGATTTTCCGCATTTTGTTGCATCAATGAGACTCAAATTGTCATGAATGCCCCCGCATCACTTTCTCCTTCTCCTTCTGTTGTCATAACTGATAAGCAGTAGCATTGTGACAACAGAAAAATGAGTAGAGCGTGCACATGTTGCAAAATCATGTAAAATGCCAACTTCCTTTTTGCAATAGTGTATTCATGCGAAATGAGCTGAAAAACTTATGCATATGTATAAAATTATTTACCGGTGAACAAAAATAAATGTTAAAATGTTTTTGCGTCGCATTCCGTCCACAATCGTAACTATCCTAATTTACACAAGCATCGTTAAGGTTGTTATACTTCTCACTTTTTCTTCATGACAGGTTTCCTAACATTCGTGAATTGCTGGAATGTATCATGGGCCACGATAGTCCAAGACGTGTTCACTTACGCCAAATTAGTAGCACTGGCAATCATCATTTGCACTGGCTTTTATCAGCTGTACAACGGTAAGTATTTTTTTTCTTGTTAAAAAATCGCTTCTACAACACCAGACATTTCAGCAGTGCATAGGTGTAAAAACATTTTGTCTTCTGAAGCGACACTTGTCTTCCATATGAGCAAGTGACAGAGTGGCATTATCTAGTAAATTGCTACCACTGCTAAAAATAGCTTTTTGAATTCCCCCAGTTGCATTTTTTCCTGTCTGCAGTTCTGCACGTTATCTGGAACAAAGAAGGAAACATTTTTATGAGATTTGATTTCAGTGGCGAAGATGTAAAATGCTTCAGCAAGACTCCATAAACTGGAGTGTTATTGCGTCCCCAAAAAAAATTCTATACGGCTCACTCATAAAATGCGGGGAAATCTGAAATGGCATATAACTATTTGGGTTCAGCGAGAAATGCGTCATGCAGAGGAGAAAAAAGAGCTACAGCCTCTTCTCGATAAAGAGGAGTAGTAATAACAATTATAATTGTAGTAATCCTGTTTCTATTTTCAAGACCTTTTGCTCCCCATTACAGTTAGTGAGTCCGTCTTTTCCATCAATGATGTGGCTAATGGGGGATTACTGAAATGGCTGTTGCTGGTAGACATGATGTGTTTATATATGCACTGATGAAAATTAATGACTATTAAATACAGGACGCACAGAGTACTTCACATTTGACAACACGGAGGAGGATCTAGGGAAAGTGGCGCTGTCGTTTTACTCGGGTCTATTCGCCTATAATGGATGGTGAGTGTACTTGAGTTATGAGTTGCTTACGTACTAGTCATTTCAGTGAAGTTGGCTAATTTTGAAATTATCCTTTTTTATTGCAGGAACTACGTAAGTAAACTGCCAGCTTTAGAAAGCCGAAAGATGTTGGCCTTAACAAACAAATGCTTGTTCTGTGCTCGAAAAAATACTCGAAAAAATCGTATTGAGAATAATTTAATTTATTTTTTTCACAGCTTAACTTTATCATTGAAGAGTTGAAAGATCCTGTTAAGTAAGTGATTAGAAAATGAAATTGTGGCATGAAAATGTAATGATAAACCTTTCGGGGTAATTATAATGTCGCGGAATGTTTTCAACAGAAATCTTCCTATTGCTATTGGCTTCTCCTGCATATTGGTCACGATCGTGTACTTCCTTACAAATGTGGCATTTTTCACAACTCTTAGCCCTGCTGAAATGCTGGAGTCGGAGGCCGTCGCCGTTGTAAGTGTATCTTTGTAATGCGCTATAAACGATGCAAACTAGATAAAATAGATAAATTGTTAAAAATATTATTTGCGTTAATAGACATTTGCAAATCAACTGTACGGATATATGTCCTGGATTGTTCCTGTTTTTGTGGCATGTTCCTGTTTCGGAGGCATCAATGGAATTCTTCTTACGTCTTCGAGGTAATGTGAAATTTTTTTAGTCTTTAGTCTATAGTCTTGTCATATATGGCGAGTGCAAAATGGATTTTTTCCCATTTTAGATTATTTTACGCCGGTGCTATGGAAGGGCAAATGCCTGAGATTTTGACAATGATACAGACGGACAAGCACACACCTGCACCTGCAGTGCTCTTTGTCGTAAGACCCACTTCTAACTCTAATTTAAAAGAAAAGCTATGAACACGGCATATTTCAAAGTTGTCATAATCATTTTAAATTTGATAGGCACTTTTATCCATCGTTTACCTAGCCGCTCCGAATATTGGAGAGTTAATAAATTACGTCGGCTTCGCCACTTGGGTAATTTTGCAAATTAATACAAATACATACTTATACGCATTCAATAAAATAATAAATAACTGCACATGGCTTATAAACTCTTCCAGCTGAGCATCGGAGTTGCTGTGTTATGCATACCAATCCTTCGTTGGAAACAACCTGACTTACCAAGACCAATTAAAGTTAATATAATCTGGCCAATCATTTACATCATTGGTACAGCAATCATTACCGTAGTACCAATGTTTGCAGATCCCAAGTCTACTGGTACGTCTCAATAGCTCATGTAATAATTGACTTTGATTGTTCATGTTTAGCTGGGTGCTAATAACTAGACTTTTGATTTCAAAAGGTATTGGACTTTTAGTGGTCATGACTGCAATCCCAGTCTATTTCGTGTGCATAGCGTGGAAGAACAAGCCCAAGTTCGTTAAGAGCACTATAGGTACTGAAATTAAATATTAAAATGCCTTCCACTGGAAAAAATTATCCTTCCACCGTTTATTTAACGTTATTTAAATTTTCAAATATTTGCCGCTCATTTGCTTTATTTAGCTATACTAACCCAGCTTTTCCAGCGCCTCCTCATAGTAGAGTATCCCCTTGAGTGGTTTAAACTAAACAGGAATAAGTCTGTCAATAACAATATAGTAATGAGTAACCTCTCGGCTAGCAGAGAGTTTCCAAACAACCTTAGCTCACCTTATGGAGACTCCCTAACTGAGATAAGGCTTACCCCATTCAACGTTAAAATAGGCCCAGCTTCACTGATCAGGTCTCCCATACCAAGCGAGACTACATACCTTCGTACCTTCAGCAGCAGTGGCGCTTTCCTAACAGTAATTATAGAATTTAATCGTTTACCTCATTACCAAATTTGGCTTCATCCTGACTGACTTCCTGAAAACTTCCCATTCCGCTAGTAAATTCTAATCTATCCTGTAGGTTACACCTGCGCGATATCAACCACTTCCGCAGGCCAGCTGCAATGATACAAGTATTGTCAATAGTGCTATAAAGTCAAACCTGCCGCTACACGAGACAAGCGCCTATTTACGCTTATCATCTCCCGAGTCCAGTTCTTCATCTCAAGGAAAAGAGGAACTGTAGCTTTTCAGCTGATACCTTAAAATTTAAGATTTAAAACCTTCCCTCCTTGTGCTGCTTCATGCTTGATGTCACATCTATGCTGTTATAGTTCAGTTATTTTAATTTCATTGCCCATTTTTGTCAATTTTGGTTGTGCACTTGTCTTTATTTACAGAATCTATCACGAGACTTATTCAGAAGGTTCTTGTCGTCTTGAGACCATCTTAGGAAGTATGCTCAATGCTGACCCGTTATTTTTGAAAGTTTATTTTCATTAATTTCTTTGCCATTTTTCAGTTTTCCAATAGTCTGGAAATTTCTACAGCTGGAAATTGCGAAAATAACTAATTATTTTTTTCTTTCAGGTTGGTGCACAAGGCTCGGCCAGAAATTATTGATCGTTCTTGCTCCAGAACAGCCACAAAAGGTTTAATAGATCCACTAGTAAAGTTATAGCAATTAGTAACTGTTACATTAGTACATTATATATTTTCCGTATCAAAGGGAAAGTTGAGTAAATATATGTGTATAATTACCATTGGTAGTTCATGAAGCCTCCGTATTTGTATCATGGAAAGTAATTTTAACTGTCCTTAAGTATTTTAGATGTATAGGTAGTTAAGTCCGACTGCTTTTTCAAGAGGAGCAAAGCTCGGCGAAACTGTTCACTTTAGTTTGGCCGGCGTTTACTTACGCTCTCCTCCAAAGTTACTTTTTAACCTTACATTAAGTTTTAATGAAACAAAAAGAAACCGCGAAATCCATTGTAACAATTAGAAATGAGAATTGCAGCTTGACAAAATTAGTCCAGTTAGTCGCCCGGGCACTCTCCGTGTGGGCGTATTTAAATTTGTGTGAAAATTTTTGCGTGGAAATCGGCGTGAGCCAAGTTCTCACGATCCTACAAGAAAAAAAAGTGATTTAGTCCAGATTAGCTGAAATCAGGAAAACACCGTAAGTATAATTTTGTCAACTAATGGCCTGAAATGTTAGGATAAAAAAAATCTACGCGTAGAACTATTGTGTAAGTCTTGACTATTATAATAATGAACAATTTCATCCGTTTAGGAGTACAGCAATTCTCTTTTGATATCAGACTCTTAAAGAACTAAATATTTTTGTACACTATATACTATTTACAATATGTAGTAGTGGTAGTGGCAACGGTCCAGAAAGGTAAAATGAAGAAAGGGACAGAAAACTAGTAGAAACTTTTGCTTCCGTATTTTCATAAATCGTTTTTCCAATTTTGAATTCTGAAGACGATACTTATAGCGCAGGCAAGGCAGTTTATTCAAAAAAATATTACTTAACCAGGCTTGCTTGCCCCAACACGGAAATGTGAATTCAGCATTAGAGCTTTACAGTGTGTTGTTTGTTGCGCAAAATACCTTCTTACATGGTTTAATATTGCCGGTCACCGGAAACTAGTATCTAGTTTAAATTTGCCAAATATAAAATTTGTAGGGTTTTATTTTGCAGCTATGAAAAGTTAATTTGCTTCAGTTACTTGTTGTGTCGAGTTAGTTCAGTTTTTATTAAGGCTTTAAGGCTATGTAAGGCTTTTTCATTTTTCATCTTTTGAATCTCACAAAAGTGCGTCGTTGTTGTAAACTTAGTTATCATTTACGTGTAAAATACGTGTCTTTTTTGTCTCTTATTATTTGGTGTTTTAAAGATTTAAGTAATTAAATAATTGTGTTCGTTCAAATTTTGCTCACTTTTATTTTATCTTCTCGGCATTTAAAATTGGCACGTTTGTCGAGAATAAGCATTGTTGACTACATAGCATTATTGTTACGCTTTCCATTTCAGTGTAATTTTCAGTTGGAAGGAAACGCATGATCACAGAATGAGTTGCACCGTATGCAATATGAACCATGAGTACAAATTTAAATGAAAGGCAGTCTTCGAACCCCGTTGTTACACCCTCAACTTCCCATGGGCAACGAACATTTTAGAGGTTTTCACACACTTGGTCAGTATTAAGCACATAATTGTGAATTTTCTATAATATGCAGACAACTGAGAATGAGTACGGAATAAGTAGGTAAATGCGAAAGTAACAGGTCATCTTTTGTCTTTTTCTGTGTTACAATACAACGGAAAAGTTGTTTGTTTGATAGAATATAAAATACTTTTTAATCGATTTATTAAAGTTTAGTAAGTATTGTTGCACACTAAAACTCGTTATTTCATCGACAAAGAATTTAGGTTGTCGTAAATACGTAAAAGTTGTTTCATTCAAAAATTTCATGACAGCACCGCCGTAAGAGTGAACTTGGAACTAAATTCTAGTGTGAAAACTCTAGAAATTTTCTATTTGTATGAAGATGTTGACGCTATTATAAAAATTGCGTATTGCCCATAGAAATCAATTAGCTTGTCATTCTCACACTGTAAACTGTAGATGCACAACAGTTATCCAATATTTTCTCCTGGAATGCACTTTTTTTCTTGCATGTTCGGAATAACGTTAAAAAGGCACGAGATATTTTCCAACTACACCTAAAAAATTACTACGTCTATTTGTATCAACATAAAGTACAATAACTCGTCACAATAATTATTCACTGATCTTATCTGAATGCCAGCATGCTACAACCAAGACGGGAATCTGGTGCTTCCAGCTTTATCCACTTTTAATATGTTTGCAAACAATCCATATTATGGCAAAAAAAATATTTTGAGGATATGACCCCTTCAGATTAACTCATCTGAGTAGAAGCATCCCTTTGTAAGAATACTATGTCCGTAGTTTACTAAATTCAAACAAATAGCATTTAGGAAATGCGGTAACAGTTCCGTCTTAAAAACGAAGAGTGCAATATGCTTATAGTCTCATTGGATGTGTTAAACTTTTTATCAGAGAATTTCCAGTCTGCTGTATGAGTTACAACGTGCGCTGTTTAAATCTTTATCAAGCATACAATTACCATACAAAATTTCTTCTGCCCATTATTATCGTGTACCACATATCAATTCAGAAGCTCTTCGTTTCCCTTCAAAAGATTCCTCTGTAGACGTAACGGAAGCCCTTTCCGCTAGTGCTAACTTACTTTGGTCATGCCATTTCACCCCAGCCCAGTAATTTTCTCCTGCTAGTTACATTATTTCCAAACAATTGGATCAATCATTATAGACAATAATATCTATTTAATGCCGCCTTAAAGTTTTATACGTTAAGTGCTTAAATGTGTTAAGTAAGTTTTGAACGTTGGTGCTTACTGCAAAATTTAGTCCTAATAACTGTACTAGATTTTAACGTTACAAACAGTAGCTATATGATAGTGATCATTATGTGATTTAAATGTATAAATAAAATATATCTACGCTAACAAAGTTAAGTTTGTAAGTTTATGACTATGTACACATGTAATCCTTTTGTATTTTCTGTGTGTGTATCGTTGCCCTTACTCTAATGTAAGAAAGGCATCAAAAATATTTAATATTTCGACTGGATTAGGTAGCCATTTTTCTGCTATTACTGTACCGTAATTAAGGAAATCACTATAGGAAGGAAAACTGATAGCGGCTATTAATTATCTACAGGAAAGGGAGGTTGTAAATTGTATAATTTTATGGTAGCTGAAAATATGACGAGTGGTACTGTAGGAAAAAGATTTACGAATGTTTCTACAAAAATGTACACGCACTTACAGAAAAAGGAGAAGTCACTATGCAACCAAGAAAACTAGTAAGAAGACCATGTAACATTGTAGACGTTGATAGTAAAATAAAAATATTAGAGACAAATTTTTTTGGAAGTTTACTTTTTATTTGCACAACATTGCGGATAAGGACAACAGCAAGTATTTAGTCCCTTCACAAGAACACTGCACTGACTGGAATTGAAATGACGGCGCATTCTATCATCGACATAGAGCATTGTATTCCTACCTTTTCCAGTGATACTGAGGGAATTTGAGGAGATGTCGCCCGTGTGTCAATGAAATTATTTCAACAAGATTTAGGGAATTATAAGGGACGTGTAGCTAACTCTTTTGCATGGTTAATTGCAAATATGAAGAAACTNAATTTCAACAGTAATTTTTTTTCTTTCATTAATAAAGTGGTGAAGATTTGACCTCTTTACCCTTTTACCCTTTCTGTGAGGGCCCTACCTAAGCTTTTCCATCACTTGCTGTCATTTTTTCAGGGAGTGAAGAGCAAAAATTGCATCACGCCAATGTGTATCCTGTAAAGGAAAATGGGATAGTGAGAGATGAAATCAATACGGGTACGATTGGTACATCATCCTAAATAAAATTCAACTTTAGCTCAAATTTATAATGCGATTGCTTTTCTTCTGACTTTTCCAAGTCTCTCTGTTGGACAATAAATTAATAAAGTAGGGATATACCGACTATCCTTCACCTCTTTTTAAGCAGTAGAATTCCCAAAAGCGATAGATGTAAATTGTGATTGATAACTCTCCCGATAATTCCCTTCCTTTCTACGATTCTTGGTGTGCATTTGTTCAGTTTTAGCAGGCAAAAAACCCATCCAACTGCTTACTACATTTTTTTTCCTTCACGGAGTGTCTTTCACGAATAATGCACTCGTTATATCTCAATTTTATTTTGCTACTGACTTTTTTTTGAATTTAGAAAACAAATTTCTACTGCAATTAGACATAAGTGAAGGAAAACGGTACTGGGGTTATTTGAAACAGATCTTATTTACAGCCTGTATCTGACAAGTCATC
>JAHZND010001334.1:2000-22898 GCA_027744115.1 Acrocyrtus sp. NNG-2020
GCTGGAAATAGAAACCTGTTTACAGCCTGTTCCTCTTTAATAATCTGCCTACTCAACTTACCTTTGACATGGAGCACTAGCAAAATGCGCTCACAAAAAGTACATATTTCTATCTGAGGTAATCTAAGAAAACTTTTAAAAAGAAATAAATGAAAAATACATTTTTAGTAGGTTTGGGGAGCTGTGCTGTAATAAAGCTAGTGAGATTCTACCTAAATATATTTTTTATCCTCAGTAATAAACTTAAACAAGCGGAGCAGGTCGGTATTTAAGAGCTTACAAATGAAATCATTTTACCAGCTAATAACTTGAAAAAGAATGTATCCTGTGGGGCTTCTAATGTGGTAATAAATGATAAAAATTGTTTTTCCAGCTAGAAAGGGAAAAAAAGGCGAATGGAGATAAAATGCAATTTTACTTTACTTTTTTTTCTCCTCCTCTCCACACCACACCACATGGGTCTTCGGTTTTACAGAATACAGATGTTTCGTGTTTAGCATTGAGAGAAAAAAGTGCATGCTCAACTTCAACTGATATCATTTGACAAGTTTTCTTCGCTGCAGAGAGCATAACTAAGCTACATTTTACAATTTTGCAATATTTGTTTTTCGGAAATGGTGAGCATGATGTGCCACAGTGTCACAGTTAGTGCGAAAAATAGAGAGATACGCGCTCATTTTAACTCTTTTTTCAACCACAGAAATAAGCATAATCATTATCAGGACGATATGTTCGTGTCCCATCTCTCCATAATTTCCCTGTAATTTTGTTTCGCTGTTTTTTTATTGAGTAGCCTTGCACATCCTCCCTGAAACGAAATAAAATGAAAAGGGAGTTTTTTTAGCTGTTAGTAACGAGAAGAGGAAAAAAAGAGAACAAAAAAAATTATCTTTTTTTTCAGCGACAGAGACAGGGGCAGAAGAATAGCTGATAGTAGTAGAAGCTGAGGAGTTTTTAGTGGCAGTGAGACAGGATATGCTTCACCAAAACAATATAATTTTCCAGTGTGATGATAATATCCAAAACAATTTAAGCCAATTGTGCACCTTCCGGAGACAAACTGACTGGTTTTTTGTTTGCGTTGTGGGAGGACGGTGACGATACGATGAGCATTGAGCATGGCATAGTTAAGGCTGCGGTTGCTGCTAGCAAGTCCCTTTTCAATTGAAACTGCCTCGAGTAGAAAATATATTTTTTGGCTGTCAGACAAAGTTGTAATAAGTGCAACAATAAAAAAGCTGCTTTTTCATTCCTTGATGATGATGTGGACGTGGATATGAGTCACTTTTGAGAAATAAGAAGGGTGCAAAGAAGAGATTCGATCCACGCAAAAAATATATAATCGTTTCTGCTACGTTTTCCCTTTTCACTCTAAAACGTTTTCTTTAGAGCTGTGTGAACTGAGTGGGTAGTAGGTAACTAATAATACGTTAGTTTTTATTGCGAAAAGGGAATAGGGAAATATATGGCTGGAGCATTTTCCTGTGGAAAATGTACGTTCGGGTACATGTGCAGAATTATGCGCTGCTGCGCTGGATGACGGTGGCGGATGAGGCTATCATGGCATGGCGCTGGTGGAAAAAACGATTCTTCTTGAACAGCGACCAAAATTGCGTCTCACTTTTGGAGAAAGGACACTGAATGAAGGGCATCTAATTTGCTTTATCGATTTTAAGCGTTTCCTTCGCAAAAAAAAGGTTGATGGGGTTTGCTCCACTCGATGAGAAAATGAGAATGCGCTCGTATATTTTATTAACATATTTTGAAGTAAAAATATATTTTCTGCTGGATTGTATGTGGTTGATGATGTATCCAAAAAAATATTTGTGGAATCCAGGAAGATTTTTGAGGGGAGTGTGGGAGTTGGAATGACATCTCCCTGGTTTTTGAGGGTGACATGTAAACATGTGATTCACCGGGATTTTCCATTCCACATGTAATGCGAGAGATGGAAAAGCTGTGAAATATGGAGGCGCCGGATTAAGTTACATAATGCGGAGCGGGGTGCATATGCCTAGAAAGTGCAATGTAAAAAATGTTTTTTTTTTACTTTTTTGCCATTTTACAGGGAGAACAGTTGTTGGATGTGAATTTTAGAAAAAAAGGAGAGAAAAAGAAGAGAAAGCGGTGCATATAAAACAGACCCAGGAGGGAGGGGCAAAGTGAAACAGTTCATATTTTTAAGAGAGCTCTTAATGAGTTGTCATCCTGAGCAGTGTTTCTGCGAGAGGAGCAATTTCCTGGAAAAATTTCCGCTTTTCCGTACCGCTGTCAGAAATGTGAGGGGGATCATTCCGTAGTTTGAAAATGAAGTCCTCCCGACAACCAACTTTCCCAAGTGCGATTGAAGGAAATGAGTGAAATTGAACGGAAGGGAGGAGCAGCATCACATCATCATCATCATCATCATCATCTTGCGTCGTTATCATCCAAAGAAGCTTCCAGAAGCTCGCAGATAATCACAACCGGAACTGTTGCAGAAGCAATTTCTTCCGCTCTCGAGACAGCCGATGATCAGAATATTGTTGGAAACCAGGAAGACGTCAGTTCAGAATCGCATCTATTTCGACTCAGCGGCCTACTCCAACCTGCTGAGAACTTTCAGGGTACTGTAGATGTGGAAGACAGGCTATTTCTGAGCGATAGCAAGAACAATCTGATCGACTTGGATGAGGCGGACTCCAGAGGGACTCTAGTCAAAGGCGGCGGGTACAATCATAGCCAAAGTGAGCAACGGTATGAGGAGGAAATAGGGTACTACTCGAAAAGAAAGTTTTCGACGGACTGCGACCAGAACCACGTTTTGAACAGCAGCTCACAGCTCTCCTCTATCCAGCTTGGTGCAGATGGGAACCATGCGGGTGACATCCACGAGATCTCTTCTGCTTGTTCCCCTTTTCTCTCTTCATCAGCAGCAGCACCAACAACCGGAGCGACGTCACCAATGGCATCAGAAAATAAAGAGTCCAGCGAGTACTACTGTGTTGGGAGTGATAGTAACCGTGGGGGCAACAGTGACCAATCAAGTAACCGTGATAAACCAGACAATCGCGAGACTGATTCGATCGGTCATTATAAGGAAAAGCCGATTACAGGACCATCCCAAGAAGAGTCCAGAACAGGGAGGCTATTTAAGCCTTCCGGTAAGGTAATCGAACTTCCGGACAGATCCTCAGTGTCACCAACGTCGAAGAGTGCCACCCATGACCTTAGCAACTACCAGCATCATCATCATCACCACCATCACTATCACAGAAGCAAAGAATCGAAAATCCCAGTAGGAATTGCAGTCGCTTGGCAGCGCCTTGTAACCAGCAGTGGAACATCTCCCAGTGCGACATCCGCAATGACAACAAAAGCGGAAAGTGATCCCAAGCAGAGCAGCAAAAGCCTCAGCCTCCCATCAAAGCATCCTTCCAGACCTACTTCTGCTTCACCGCTCCAGCTCAACAGCAAATCAAAGTCGGCTATTTTGAATGGAAAGGGATCTTCTTCAGCTAGGGACGGAAGCCCTTCTCTCTCAAGCAGACCTTTAAGTGCTTGTGGGGGTGGTAGTGGCAGTGGCGGGGACGGGATTGGCACTGCGGCCACATCCACGTCCCCTTTTCCACCCAGTTCAGCTAGTCCTCTCATGAGACCTCTACCATCCAGCTCGGTTCCCCCAAATGTGGGATATCCAGTTGGCTCATCTTATCATCACTCTCCTTATCATCTCCAGGGATATGCCAGCACTCATCGGAGTAGTACACCATTCCTAGAGTATCCTTACGGGGCCAGTAGCGGAGGAGAAAGGACATTCGCCATTCCCACTCCACTCAGCTCTCCTCATCCTCACCACCATCATCACCCCTCGCCAAGTTTCCCCGGAAATGGGCATCCATACTGGAGTGGCGTCATCGACAATCCCGCCATGCCTCTCTTCACACCAGGTAAAAAAATTCCTTTTCCCGCCTCTAATTCAAATTTCCTCCAAAAAAACGTTTTCACTCTCATCCGCTTTTTACCACATAAACGAATTTCAATGGGCTGTGTGACTAGGTAAAGCAGTGCCAGAAAAGGCGTCCAAAAAAAACTTTTTTTCTCTCTAATAGCCCGTCGCTTATAGTTCTTCAGCTGACACGTTCATATTTTTCTTCATTTTTATTACCACTCATTTTCATGTTTTACCTGGCTCTCGTTGTAAACAGGAATTTGTTTTGTGCTCTGCTTGTTGTATCATGCACAATGATACGTATTCAGCGGAAAATTTATTGATGACTTGTCATTCCTTGTCTTGTATCGTCGCTTTTGTGCACGTCTCCTCTCACGCTACACGAATTTTTTTTTGAGAACATGCACATGCTACATATTATTTGAAAGGGAAGAGAGAAGAGACCACAGGTTAACGGTCTTAGCATATTTTTTTCTCCGAAAGTGTTGCTGAAATATATTTTCCGCTGATTTTCCTTTTGTGAAAAAAAAGTAGATTGTTAGGTAGGATAAGGTAGTGGAAAAGAGAGTGCTGTATTCTCGCTCTGGTTTTGTTTAGTCGGTCGAAAAAAAGTGTGGTGGCTTTGGCTGAGTGCCTGGCTCTCTCTCTCTGGAAAGTATGTCAGCCATGTCATGCCTTGTCATGGTATGGGCAAAAAAAAGAAGCGTGTACTAGATGCTAGCGACTAGCGTCCTTTTTTTAAAAAAAATAACGGAAAAAGCAGAGAAAACACAATTGGAGAGGATGGCTGAGAGGAGGAGCGCTGATGAGTGCTAAATATATGCCATTATGCATAGCACGCTCAATTTGTGTGTGGGCCGATGTGAGAGAAAATGTGTAGTGGAGGGAGATATGGGGTAGGGTGTGATGGGAGGGAGGAATTAATGTTGTATATTGTATGGAAAATTGGAATGGGTTTATTTTGAAGTTATTAATTTTGATGTGTTTTTGTCTTTGTGAATGAAAAAAGGGATTGGAGCCAGTCCTGGAGACTATTTGCAGCTGTCTATGCAGCAACAGATGCAGTTTCACCAGCAGCAGCAGCACTTGCTAGCGACGAGCAGGCAACTTTCTTCGCCGTACTCGCCTTACCTGTTCCCGTCGTCGATTTCAGCTTATCCGCAAGACACCGCTTCGCTTGGACCAAAGAGTCCTTACTACGACCACTACTTTCACCAGCAGAATGAGTTGCTGCTTCGGCAGCAGCAGCAACAACAACAGCTCCAGCATCAGAGCGGAGTGAGCAGTGCGGACACCGCTGGCTCCACCGCATCCAATTCCACCGCCGTTTCTAGTAATAATAGCGACAATAGTGGTAATGATAATGATGATGAGCGGAGCATTATGAGAGCTGGGCTGAGTCGTGGTGGCAGAGGGAGCACCAGTTCCACCGCTGGCGGAGCGGACTTGTCAAACAGGAGAAGCAGCCAGAGTCAAAGTCAGCAGCAGGAGGATCGAACAGTTCCGATAGAGGCTGCTAATTCCAGGACGAGCATTCCACTACATTCCCCCTCGCCACCCGGAGGAATCCGAGCGGACTCATCAGCGTTGAGAGATCCAGCGGAAGTTTCAGCTGCTGCTTCTGCAGTCACCGCACAGCCAGTGAGTAGCACTAGCAGCACTCCGGCCATCTCCTCCACGGCCACAACGGCAGCGGGAGCAGCCTTTCATCAAAATCTCAGTCAGTCCGGATCAGGAGGAACGCTCGCCTGCTCGCAACCAGCAGAGCTCTCCTGCTCGTCCGCATCCTCACCGTCCCCGTCTCTCTTTCTTCTCCATCACCAGCAGCAACATCCTCACCTATTCGCAACATCTTCAGCTGCTCTTAGTCCGAAGAGCTTGACGTCATCCACCCCCTCACCGGTCACAGTGCATGACTTCAACTCAGGGCTGAACGTTGTAGTGGGAAGCAGTGCGACAACTAGTTCTGCTAGCAGCACCACCACAATGCTGACCTCTCGCAAGTGTGCTACTCCTAGTCCAGTTTCAATCACGCCGAGAGCCCTGCTCTCTCCTTTTGGCTCCCCATTCAGTCCATCCTCCGCACCCAACAGCGGAAACATTAAAGACCTAGTCTGGAAGGAAGATATTTCCCCGTCCTCATCCACAAGAATTAAGCCGATTCCAATCAACGGTCACACTTCAATTGAATCACAGTATCAGAATCCTCCCAGCAGCAGCAGTGCGGGATCCTCTCTGACAACCACTCCGACATCATCTCCCCTCCTTCACAAGCGGAACAAGCAGCTGAGGATTCCCACTCCGCTGTCATCACCAAACAGCCACAAGCACGACTTCAAAAGGCTGGAAAGCCTAATTGAGAAGAGGGATAGTGAAAGCATTAGTCCGCTTGTTTTAATCCCCCAGCACTCACCTGCAACATCCACAACCTCCTCGATTCTCGACGGGTTGATGATAGATGAGAGTAGAACAGTGGTGAAGGAGGAAGACGAGGAGAAGCAGCATCAGCAGAGAGAAGAGAGGAGAGGGAAGGAATCCCTTCGAGTGGAGATGGGATTAGATGCGGAGAAGGAAACAGATAGGTACCGTAGGTCTAGTGGTGGAAGCGTGGAGGAAGAAATTTGTGCAGCTGTTGACAACAGCAGCAATGACTTAGTCAAGGTTAAACAGAGGTGCTCACCACTGGGAGAAACGTTTCCCTCCAGCGAGGAGAGAATGAAAGAGATGGTAAAAGCTGAGAGGAAAGTAGAGTTGGGTGAGCACGGTGAAAGCTGTGAGAAGAGTGAAAGTGCTGAAATGAGTTCCTGTGATGCCAGTAAGCCCAATGGAGTGGGGAGCGCTACTCCCGGTGAAAGTCTGCATGAAGGTGGTATCAGTGTGGATGCTAAAAATGGAGGAAATGGTGTACCTGAGGCAACCTTACCTTTTGTTAGTTGCGATTATTCTAATGATAGTTATGTTAAAGACCCTTCGTTATCTTTTGGGGGGACTGTTACAAAGTTAGAGAAAGTAGAAGGTGCAGCTGAGCTAGAAAAGTCAAACGGAAAATGACAGCTTCACTTCCAGCTACAAAATTGAAAATGAGTTGGCCGGAAGTGGCAATACAAAGACAATTCCGAGTGCTGTCTTATCACCCACCAAGATCCTCAATGTTACGGCGAAGGGAAAAAAGGAGAAAGTGAAGGGGATCTCCATGCCCTCCCTGAAAATTAAAGGTGGGCGTGAAATGAAGGAAAAGAAATTGGGGAAGAAGGGAGGGAAAAGGACTGAAGCTGAGAAAGGGAAAAAGACAGGGTCCAAAGTGACCAAAGAGAAGAAGAAAAAGATTCCGGGAGTGAAGGGAAAACCGGGAAGACCTAGGAAATCGGAGGAGGAGAAAAAGAAGAAGACAAAAGTTAAAAAATGCCCTACGCAAGAGTCCATTTCAAATAATTCTGCTAAAATTCACAAAGCTCCGATCTCCATTAAAAACGGGAAGGGCAAAGACAACGGGAAAATCAGTCATAAAATTGAGAAAAGGAAAGGACAGGGTGATAAATCGTCCTTATCAAGGAAAGGAAGCAGTTTACTGAATCCCTCCATCGCAAAAAGTTCTCCGGAGAAGCGTAAAGCGAAAGCAGAGCTGAAACCGGAGAAAGGCTATAAAAAGGAGAAACAAGGTAAAGCTGGAAAGGCGCGGAAGGCTGGGGGAAGTGAAGCTGGGCGAGTTGCGGTGGGGAAAGTTGGCGGATCCACAAATGTCATTGGTGATATTAGCAGTAGTGTTATTGGTGACCACAGCAGTAGCCTTACGATATGTACTTCGCTAGACTCTATCCTTTCCCCTCCGAATCAGGTGGGGAATCAGCTTCCTCAGCCTATGCAACTAATTATACAGGATGGAACCGCCTTCACCTCTCCCACGTTTACGAGTCCCTCCACACTTCGGATCCCTGCGTATGTCCCTCGTATACTGGGCGACACAGTGACAGCTTCCTCCCAGTCTTCGGCACTATCTTCAGTGATCACGGATGAGCTTGTGGGCGACCAAGACAAATACAGTGGACCAGCTACGCTAACACTTCACCGGGACGTGGATGCAGACGCTGTTCACCCGCAGCAGATTTACTTCCAGACGGAGACACCTGGAGCGCAGCTCACGCCAACTTTCACCATTCAGTATCATCACTCCGCCCCTGCTACGCCAATGATGATGGAGGCATCCTCCCCGTATGGAATTATAAAGCCGGAGGAAAACAGCCTCAATCTGTTGGCCACCGTCGCCCAGGAGTTTGGAAGTAGAGAGGATATCGGAAAGCGTCTTTCTATTGATGGGAGTTGCAACAACAGCATCATCGGGGAAAGTCCGCCGATGTCTCCTGTCCGATCTCCGGGCTATTCTGTGACAGTCCAAACACCTCATCAGACATACCAATCTACAGTGGCGAGAAGTATAATGAGCGGTGCAGGGCCAGTGAGCGAAGTTGTTCGAGAAGTGGTGGACATTTACAGCAGCAGTGCGAAACTGAAACCGGAAGAGGGTAAAAAAGTGAAGAAAGCAAAGGAGAAAACGACAAACAGTATTAGCGCGAAGAAAAAGTCGTCGAAGGCTGGGAAAAAGGAGAAGCGGTCGGTGTCCGACGTTGGCGCTTACTCGCAGTCTCTTATCCTCCTAAAAATCCCAACGATTCAGCGATCCGCCGTGACTGATAAGAAAGAAAAGACAAAAGGGAAGGACCACAAGAAAAAGGAAAAGGGCGGGAAGAGTAAAGAAGAGAAAGAAAAGGAGAAAGGGAAAGAGAAAATTTCCATCCCGCTGCTACAAGCAGTATCAGTAGCAGCAGGAAAAGAGAAGGAAAAGGGCAAAGTCAAAAAGGCCAAGAAGAATCCTCCTTTATCCCCCTTAAAGGTCAAAGCAGTAGAGGACCCTTGTCCCATCACGCCCAGCACTCCATCTCCCAGCAAAAAGGAGAAAGGAAGTAAATCTCCTGGAGCCTTATTATCATCCACTTACACTACTACTCCAGAGAGGATTTCCGCTTTTGCAAAGCAAGTAATTGCTCGAAGGGATTCCACCGTTGGCCCTGGAGGGTGTTCCTCTAGTGCCACTGGAGAAATCCCAGGTAATCCATCACCCCCTTTAAAAATATCTCCTATCTTGACACTAACTCCTGTCATCAAGCCGCCACAGACAACATCTAAAGTCATCAATTCTCCTAAAGAGCTAGCAGCTTTCTTGCCCAAGTCTCCAAAGAAAATGCCAAGGTTGACACCTTTCGACCTCGAGCAGAATAAACCTGGAGAGCCGCAAATCTCGGTAAAGTTCCCGCTCTCTCCCGCCATCCCACCTCCACTCGTTCCATCCACTTTGACAGACTCTTCAAAGACAGAGATAGGTTATCATCACTCAGCAACGGTTCCGGAACAGGATACGAAAAAGACTGACTTTACAGTAGGCCCAGAAGGATCTCCAAGTAGTAGTAAGAAATCTAGTATTAGCAAGGAAATGGATAAGGCTAAGCGGAAGAAGCGGAAGAAGGAAAAACGGAGTCTTTTGGATGATGATGCGCCACAGTCGAAGAAGATGAAGAAGAAAAAGAAGAAGAGGAAGGAAATGTCTGAGGAGAGGGAGAAAGTGAAGGTGAAGAGGAGAAAGAGCAAGGCGGCAAAAGCGAGTTCCGGTGGAGATGAGAAAGAGAAGAGTGTGAAAGCAGTTCCTAAAATTACAATCAGTTCAGTAGAGGAGCCACCATCTCGCTCTCGCCACCTCTCCGTTTCCAGTAAGAGTGGATGCCCCCCTCTCATGCCATTTAGTCCACTGACGCCTCCCCTCACTGCGAGATCTCCGGGGGATGATAGCGACAGAAGTATGAGAGATCTGTCCAGTTTAAATGTTCCTACCAGTTCAAGTGTGAGCACTGCGCCGTCCGCGTCCTCCTCGCATCTGTCCTCCCCGTCCAACATGGAAAACGAGGAACAGGGGGAAGCTGAAACGACCGAGAATGAGAATGAAAATGATTTAAACAATGTGTGGGTAGCGGACCCGATGTTTGCTGTGAGCGCAATCAAGCTCACAAACTCGAATCAGCCGTCGGATGTCAGTTCTGGGGAGGTGGACGGAAACTCATCCGGAGAGGAGGGTGAAAGGGGCGGGAAGAGGAAGAAAAAGAAGTTTAGTGAAGATAAGAGCAGATCAGATAAGCCTCCGAAGCTTTGCCTGTACAAGAGAGAGTCGCCGGAGGAGAGGAAAAAAGAGATGTCTCCAGATAGGGAAGGCTTTCTCGATGTGAAGTCGCAACTGAAGGCATTTGTGCATTTTAAGCCGAAGCCAGTGAGCGGAGGCAAGAAGAGTCCGGGGCACCATATCAAACCGTGCTTGAAGGCGGAGCCTGTTGTACGATCTCAATCTGCGGAGAGTGAAGAAGACGAGGAGGTGGAAGTGGATGATGAGGACTTTGAGCTGGACCTAGAAGTGGCCAACATTACAACAAAAAGGACGAAGGGGAAGTTTACCAGCGTGACTGCTCCAGCTGCGGTGGTGGTGCCAGCAACAAGTGCAAGCTCAAACTACATGAAAAAGCCGAGCATTAACAGGAACAGCTCTAGCTACAACTTTAAGAAGGATAACACTTCCGGAACGCCTCTCTCCACGAAAGAAATTATGACAAAAGTTTTCAGCAGAAAATTGTCACCTGAGCTGGATAAGAAAAGGCACTCTCACAATAATAACGGCTCATCGTCCTCCTCGAAAAGGCGGCGAATTAGCGAGACCACCACAGTGGAGGTGGATGAGGAGGAAGAGCTACTAGACATTGAAGAACCGACGCCATCTACAAAAAATAGTTATCATGTGTCCATGTGCGCCGCAGCAGCGGCAGTGATTGTCCAACCTAATGTGGAGCCAGTGCCATCCTCCCCGCCGCCAGTAGCTATCCCAACGCCAGCCGTAACAGCAACAACCTCCCCGAAAAAGTCGCCTAAAAAGCGAACCGCAAGATCCAGTACGACGAGCAGTTGTGCCAGCACCAAAAGCGCTCGGCTAAGCAGCAGGACACAAGGGCAT
This sequence comes from Acrocyrtus sp. NNG-2020, assembly GCA_027744115.1. Taxonomy (NCBI): domain Eukaryota; kingdom Metazoa; phylum Arthropoda; class Collembola; order Entomobryomorpha; family Entomobryidae; genus Acrocyrtus; species Acrocyrtus sp. NNG-2020. Next base: position 12,974 of record JAHZND010001334.1, read on the forward strand.
AGTGCTTTCTCCGCTTACTCCGCCACCGGAATGGCATCAGGTGGGGAGAGCTCATCTCAGGAGAAAGATGAGACGCTTTGCCCTGGAAAAGTTGAGCTAGATTCGGTGGAGGAACTGGTAGACGAGATGAGAATTTTGACAGAGATCCAAGGTCTCTTTTACACGGGAGAGATTGAACGCTCTCCAACCGCCGGATGTTTACGGCGTCACTCTGGATAATGAGAGGGGAGCGCCGCCACACCTTATCTTTTCTGCGGAGGAAGTCCTTGAGGTAAGAAAAAATAGAATAAAAAATTTTCTCCGAAGGTTGACATTAAAAGCGTGTCCCCATTTTATTATTGCCTTGAGAAGTATCTATTTTCAAAATGGCCGCAGCACCCATTTGCTTTTTTGCGGGAGCTTGCTCGGAGTAACTTTTCAGACAACTTTTTTTTTAATATGGCGAAACGGAGAATGGCTCGTGTAAGAGTAATTGATTGCGGTATTGTGAATGTGAAAGGCCGTAGGTGGGTAGCTGTAATGTAATAATGACGGTGACGCTTGCGTCTCATTCGCTCCTTTCCATTTTCTGAGTTGGAGCTACAAAAAAAGTCTCTCTTTATTACACTACCCTGAAAAAAAATATGAAATTAGGCAGGAGATAGACAGAGCAAGGTCTTCACTGCAAAATAAAGTTTGAAAGGTCGCGTGTTATATTTGTCACCATTTTTTCCAGAATTAGACAGGCACATCCGGTCTTTTGAAAATTTACTGAAATCAGTCATCATCTCTTCCGATTTCATCTGTAATTTAGTTCATACAAAAATATATTTTAATATTGCGTTTCTCCGTAAAAAAAATCTTTTTTCCCAAAAAAGCTGTTCCATTTTAGTTGTGCGCATTGCATTACCAAAATCTCGCTTTGCCCCTTTCCCCAACCACTCCACTATTTACTTTGTCGCACTTGCAAAAAGCCATTTCCAGGAAAGCTTGATGCCAACACGTTTTCAACGTGACCCGTCCCACTCATTTTCCTTTTTCCGCCTGCCTTCTAATCTACGCTTAACTAAGCTAATTAGCGCTTGTAACTTGGAAATGCGACTCTTTCCTGCCCTCGTTTTTCCCTTTTTTCCACACACTTCACTCTCTTCCTCGCTCCAACCAGAGAAAAAAAAGTATTTTTACGATCATTTTACGAAGAAATCTACTCTCTCGGCTGAACTAATCATTTATCTCTGAAAAAATATATATATGTTCATTTTTCCTCATAATCTCGTCGCAACATCATCTTTCATCGCCCAGAAAAAAAAATATATGCTTGTTCTTTCCTCCTGAATGCGAAATAAATCGGACATCTGGTCCCCACACAATCCACACATGAAAAGATCCTCTTCTCTTAATATTTCCTATAAAAAAAGTCTTCCAAAATGTTCTTATTTTCAGGGAGCATGAAAAGCGAAATCACGTTGCGAGCAAAGAGGAAACCTAACTACCTACAAAAAAAAAGTTTAATTCTGCGATGATAAAATATGAAAGAGCTCTTTACATAATGAGACATTCAGTACGAATGAAAAAATCATGTAACCAAAGAACATGAGTCGAGTTCACAAGCCTTTAGTGAAAAAATAATAATTTTTGTATTTTGCGAGGAGCAGGAGAGCATAGAAAGTAAAAGGAGCATGTGCTCGTTTTTTGTCAAGTAAATAAAGTATATTCATCGTGGGTAGCTACAAAAGGATCAATTTTTTTTACTCTTCTACGAAAAAGCAATAATATTCATAATGCGTATAATTTAACTTATTTTGCTTCTCGTATTTCATCGCTTGAGGAGAAGAAGGAGAAGGCGCGGGGAGCAAGTTGTAAAAAAGGAAAGGCTTACACTATTACAGCTAATATTTTTTTTGGTTGGGTGCTGGGAAGCTGGGGCTTGGGACTTGCGGCTCTCTTTTTACGGAATAATTTAAGAGGAAATCTTGCTGGGAATGGATGGGAATATGTACGAGCTTTATTAAACAGACAAGGAGCAGACAGGGAACAAGAGCAGAAATGAAGGATGAAGGATGGATAGCTCTTCTGCTCTGCGTCTCAGGGCCAAATCAAACCAGTGCTGGAAAAAACATGGGATTTTGCTCGGGTTTAATTCCTTTGCTCGTGCGGTTTTTTGTTGGGGTTGTAACATGTGTCGAGTTTCGGAGATTTTTTGGAAAGGTGATTTTTTCGCAATTTCGAAGGTGGCGGGGGGAGTGGATGGCTGTAAAATAAAATGGGAAAAACATATGAATTTAGGAGCACTTCATCAGCATACAAAATAAATTAGAAATGAAAGTTTTTTAGTAAGATAGATAATGAGAGATGAATGCAGCATAAAATTTTAGAGTGCAAAAGTAGTGATTTGGGTGATGCAAGACTGGTTTGAAACTGCAACTGAATTGAGCGTAATCATAGTCGTGATTGCTGATGCATTTAAAAGGTTTAGTTTTAGTGTGCTTTGATTATCTTATCACTTGCCAGTTTGCACTCGGCAGAGGCAGAGAAGAGGCTTGAAAGCCCGTCAAGCTTTTATCGTTGAAATAAATGGAATAGGCTGTTTTTGTTGTGCTGATGATGTAAAAATGTGTTGCAATTGTAATCGCTTTAAGGAGGAAAAGTGAGCAGAGGCACGTTTATTGCTACTGTGCTACAAGTGTAAAAAAATATGTTCCTGGTAGTGCATGAATATCAATGAAGACCAATTTTAAGCTGAGAGCTTCGAGGAACGTAACGGCTGCTCAAAGTACAACCACTTCACACTTGCCCTAATAGAAAATGCATGCCACGCTGCACACTACAATTTTGCTTGGTCGAGACCACTAAAAATGCTTCTCTCTTTTAGACTACATTAAATAGCTAGTCATTCTAGCTTCTAGTCTTGCTATTGCACTAGTACAGATTCCTCTAATAAAGTACGCACATACTATAGCACGTGATTAAAATGGAGGTGGTGAAGATGAGCAATGACTAGAAGAGAGAGGAAACGAATGTGACATGGAACATTTCAAGTTTAATTCTGATAGGAATTTGAAGCGATACTTACCTAATGGGGAAATCAAAATTGCAAACTGACACGCCGCTCAAATTTTTATAATTTAGCATTTAATAAATGTAATGTAGTAGATGTATTCTGTGCTCACTCCCGAATTTTTTTCATCTGTAGTGTCTTTTGGAGTTTGATATGTCACTGTAAATTACAGCGTGTAATTGATTCTTTGCTTGATGCAAAAATTCACGGATTTTAGTTTCATGCAAATTAGAAATTTTGTCCGTTTATGAATTTCTGATAATAGTAGTCAGTAGTCGCAGCAAGAAGAAGATTGAAAAAGAAAGTCCAATAATTATGGGTGTATTTCCCTGATTTTAGAAATGCTTACGAGAAAAGAAGCCACTCTCGTTGACATCCGGGCTGAGGATATGTGCTTACTGGTCGCCACAGTACAGTGGTCTGTATCCAGGTCGCGTTTCTTCCGATTTCAACCCAAAGTTTGACCCTGATGAAGATCTCATTCCTATCGAGTTTGACGACGGAGACACGGGAATGATCAAGCTGAAGGAAATTCGACTTCTCTCAGTTAATCACCCCGTCAGAGGTGCGCTGGCATAACATTGAAATGATAATTCGCACAAATTGCATCTCCAACCCGTAATTATAATTATGTGGTACAAATGCTGATTACAGAATACGATCCCAATCCTCTGCTGACCTTGGAGAAGAAGCATAGGAAAAGGAGGCACTCTTCAGCTACAGGAACGTCAGGTGGCTGTACGGGTGATCATGACGAGCCCGACTGTGGGGAACCGTACTGTGCCAAAATTGCAAAGTTGGAGGATGAAGAGGAGGAAGAGGACGATGATGATGAGCACCACACCAGCCACATGCAATCCTCTTCCAAAATGTTGTACTGGACTTGGTCCGGGCTCGGCTACAAAACACCGAAAAGCAAAGGGAACCGGAATAAAGAGTTCTTTCATGGAATTCAACGCGGGGAAGAAGTCATTAACGTCGGGGATGCGGCTCTCTTCATTTCCACTGGAAATGAGAGACCCTTTATTGGTAAGTGAAAGTTTTTCACTGCCAAACTCCTCTATGCATTTAGTGTGTTCTAAAACAGAACTTTCTCCTTGCAGGCCGAGTGGAACGATTTTGGGAGAGGAAGGGGAAGAAAATGGTCAATGTCCGGTGGTTTTACCATCCCGAAGAAGTCAAAGCTTCTGCAAAAAGGCTGAGCAATCTGAAATACCCCGTAAGTAAAAAAGCAAAATTACAAAAAAAGAATCACCTCCACTTTCTTTTTCCATAAACTGAGCGTTTCATTTTTTTAAAATGTGACTAGGGCGCACTATTTGAATCCCCGCATATTGACGAGAACGACGTGCAAACAATAGCGAAGAAGTGTGACGTCCTCCCATTTACCGAATTCAAGCAGCGAATCTGCGCCAACTCCTCAGGTGGGAGTCCCCGACTAGCGAAACTTTCCGCAAAGTCGTCATCAAAGCCCAGGGACATGTACTACATCGCTGGATTCTACGATCCATACACCTACAACTTGACTTTGAAGGATCTAAAGTAAGATCGGAGCGGACTGCAACTTTTAAAATAGAAAGCAGCAAAAATGAATATACTTTCAACTTTTAACTTTCATCTGGTAACTTTCATAAACAGGAAAAAATGATAAGTGTAAATTTTAAACTTAAGTATACCTATGTAACTATTTACATTCACTGTGAAAGGGAGGATGAGGAAGTGCTGCTCGTGAATTTTGATTTTTTTGTTAATGGAAAATCTGCGCTATTAAGTATATATGGAGAGAAAAATGCTGTTTTTCATTTTTGACACTTGATCATATCTGTAATACCAAAAATATATCTTTTTCCCTTCCTCATTATTAGTGCCACACAAGTTCCTTCACACACAGTTTACTTTGCAGCAACTTGCAAGCTGTTATATTTTGTGGACTATCATCTAGAAGAAACGAACATATTGCAAAATACATTTTTCTTACGAAAAAAATTCATCACCAATCAATAACGGAACAATAAATAAAAAAACAAAAAAAATTATTTTGTGAAACTAGCGCAATTTTCTCATACATAGTCTGACTGGAAAAATGTAATACGATGATTACTAGACAGTATAGTAGTGCTAATTAATTTTTTCAAGTGACTAAAAAACAGAATCTTTTTAAGAAAGTCATTTAAATTTTACGTATTATCTATAATTATCTATGCACAGAAAAAAAGGCACCTTGTATACTATATTAAAAAACGTGTTAATTAAATTATATATCATTAGAGGTACACAGTTTTAGAGATTTTTTGTAGGATAAAACATATATATAAAGTTTATTTAGTATATATAACTTTACTTCGGATGTATCTCATGAAACGGAAACGATGATCTTTTGAAAAGGATTGAGAGAGGGGCTGAATTTTTTTTTGGAAAGGAACAGTATGCACTTAATTATTTGTATACCTTTTTATTTTGAATAATACTTGTAGTAAGGAGTGAGAGTGAAAAAAAATGATATTACGATTCCACTACATTGCATTTATATAGATATACGATATTTTACCAGTTTTTCAGTAAGTTAAAAAAAATGGATGAATATTATTATGCTGATATTGTGTTTTTTCCTGTACATTATAATTTTATAGAATTACGGAGATACGTCGTTTTCTTGCAGTTTGCTGGAAACGACAGTCTTTTTACAAGTACCTACAACTATGATAATTATTACTGTTTTGAAAAAGTGGTACTTTTAAACTGGATGCTTTAAGGCTTTAGAACTAGTTTGAAGTTTTTAAGTTTTGTTGATGAGTATTGGAAATATATATATAAATTGTTAGGGTTATCTGCAAACCTTATGTAAAAAGTAAAGCCAGATTGTACAGTTGTATCTCTGGAAGAGAGTCAGTAGGGTATACAAAGATTTTACGGTTTTACTTACCTGCTAAAAAAAGAATTTTTAGTACTGTGTGTATATAGTCGCTAGCCTTTTATGGATGAATTCCAGTAAATAAAAAGTGGTGTTATTACTACATTTACTTGTATTTAAAATGTCAAGACTTGCTGTAAGGTCAAACTGACAGAGATATGAAACAAAATATGTATTTTATGTGGTGAGAAATGTGAGCGATTAAACAAATTATACGAAGAAAAATGATTTATTTTCACTGGCCTTCTTCACCGCCTTAATAATTTGAAAGGTGACATGCTTCATCCGCTGACACACTTTTTATAAAACGATGCTCATGCATTATGCAGGTTGTAAATGAAAAGCAAAAAAAGTACACTTGTCTTCTGTTTTATTCACATTCACTTCTTAATAAATTTCTTTTCTCACATCAGTCATTATTCAGTATCTTTTAAGTAAAAACAATCAGTTTACGGACTCAGTTTTTAAAAAAATTATTTGCACGACAGACTTTACACTATGCTAAACAGAGTATGCTGACAAATGTACAGATACAAAAAAAAACAATTCGCTATGAGTGAAAATAGTTTTTAATTTTACATCAAAATGGAGTGGACTTTGGCCTACTACTGAAGCAAAATGAGGGAAATAGGAGGATGGAGAGAAAACCAGGAGAAAATGAATACTGTTAAAAGAGCCATACAAAAAAAGTGTCTTATATAAATTACTCGGCTAGTACTGGAAAGGATAAGTCCGTTAAATGCTTAATATTTTTTTTCTTCCCTTTAGTCAGTTTAAAAATGTACCACAACATTGATAACTTAATACAAAAACAAAAAAACAAAACTATAATACATTTTACAAATTACTTGCAGTTATTTGGATAATTGGAGAAAGTATTATTAATAATAATTAAACTTAGTGGTTAAAGATCAGTTAGATACTTTCGAGAGCGCCACACTCAGCAGCGAAACGAAACCTAATACTAATAGACTAAATGTGGAGTTCACACTAATGGCACTTGAGTTCGTCCTGTCCTCCTCCTCCGCCTTTCTTTGCCTCGCGACAAGACAGTCTTGCGAGCACTGCTTTTCGTCGCAGATGTCGCAGAGTGTTGTCTTTGGCGGATTATAAAATTGCCTGCAAAATGAATAGGTAATATTTCTTTTTAAAAAATAGTCCACGCTAAATATAATAGTTAATTAATTTAACTCTCCGTTACCTTGCTCTTCTCGTGTTATCGTAATAGTCATACATGGTGACATACGCCGCAGCCTGCTTTGCGACTGGGTAAACTCTGTACGCTGACACAGTGGGGCAGACCTCTTCACTTTGCTTCAAGGTCTCGAAATACATGATAACTTTGGAGTCGGCATCCGACGTGTCAAATTTCTTGATCTGATTCCATAATAGAAAGGTTTAGCATAGTAATTCCTTTGAATTTATAAACAAGTGTGCGATAAAATACAAACCTGAGGGTAATGAAGCAAGTTGCGGAGTCTGTCTGCGTTGACAACGTATCCAGTGGGCATGTTCACCTCCATGACAGCCATATTTGACTGGTTGTAGCCTTGGATGAGTGCGGTGCAGACGGAGAGGTGAAGTTGCTGTGATGTGGAGCTCCTTTCAACCTGAGGATCCAGTCTGAAGGCTGGCCAGGCTCCGACAACTTCCAAATTAAATGCCCAGGACACTTGAGCGATGGCCACTCCATAGCCAGTCGCCTCCACATTTACCCATCTCACCTACCGACGGAATCTGCTCAACGAAACGAAAGAATTAAGAATGCATCTGTGAGCCGTCAGCGTTATTTACGTTACTGTAACTTTCCCCATACCTCCACTTCCTGAAGGACAATTGCATTCCCACTGTTAATCTGGAGGGTTTGACTTCCGCCTTCATACGTCAGTTCAATTGTCATGTCAGTGTTGGATGACTGAGCGAGACGGCCCCATCTCGCCAAAGCGGTAAGTCCCACAACAGTGTCCTGTGTAGACAGGAATCCTCCAGCGGAATTTCTCTGGTCTAGCAGCCATCTCACGAGGGGAACAGAATCGCCTACGCAAAAAAATACATCCACCCACACATTACTCTCCAAACACGTCAGTGAGCATCCACTTGGGGGCAAAATGAGACTTTTCATTTTTCTTACCAATAAGATTCTTTCTGGTGTACGTCATCAAGGCATAAGCACGTGGCTTCGACTCCAATCGGCCTGGGATTGTTTATCCATGGATTTCTCTCATCCAGTCCGTCATTCTTAGGTTGCCAATATTTCTTTTCCGTGTCGTCGGATATTTTAGCCATGGCCTCGAGCAGATTGAAAGCGCCGTCTTTCAGAGGATGATCGGCGACGTGGAGAACGTACGTGACCAAAGCGAGAGAGAAGGGATCCTCCGTCCTGTCCAAATCCCTTGTGATGTAACTTAAAGCTAGATTAATCGCCTCGGAATGGCTGGAGTCTGCTGGGATGTCATTGTCGTTCTTAGCTTCGATTAAAGCCAATGCCACGTAGGCGGTCAGAGACACTCCTTTCACGGACTGTCCAGGAAGGTCCGTGTCGTAAATTCTGCCACGCTCCGGGAAGCTTCCGCTCACTTCTTGGATAGATATCAGCCACTTCAAGGACTGCTCAATAATAGCTATTAAATTTTTATTACAATAAAAAAGAGTCAATTCTTCACTTTTTACTTCTGAGAAGACATTCGATCCGAAATATTTTTCTAGGATTAACTATAAGTCAGGTTATATATACGGCATACAGGTATCAACAAAGATGTGGGGTTTGGCCTGAATAAAGGAGCGAACGACAAAGGCAGTCAGCCAGGTAGATCCGGAAGTGCCACTTGTCGGTCCAAAAGCGGAGTAGGAGCCATCCGTATGTTTGTACGTTAACTGCCGTTGGTAGCCAGTCTCCAAAAAGTCAATCGCTTTCTTACGGATAGGTTCCGTGAGTTGTCTCGTTGACTGAATAAAAATAAAAATAAAAAATAGGTACCTATTCATTTTTAACAGTTTAAATTAAACTCATTTCCATTTAGCAATGCTCTTATAGTTAACGCAGCTGAGTTAAGTGAGCTGATCAAAATGCAAGGTCACAGTAGTAATCAAATAAAAGTTACAGTTCGTTCTTCATTTACAGAACTGAAGTCTAAACGCGAACAAAGTCTGCTGTGCAGGTGTTTGCATTGCGTTACGTCAACACTTCAGCATTATGCCAGTTGTACATAGAGCAGAGCCGAAAAGAGCTTTGCCGAGCTGAACTGAAAACTGAACCATGGTCTTACGTAAACGAGAACTTACTTGTACGTGATCCACTTTGCTACAACAGCGAGTTATTTTCCCCTCTTCCTACATGAACTGGGGGGGTGTAGCTCAGTGGTAGAGCGCATGCTTTGCATGTATGAGGCCCGGGGTTCGATCCCCCGCACCTCCACTTTTGTTACTTTACTTTTTGCTCGTAATATTAGTCCTACTTTTTACTATTTATTACGGCTAATATACGACCCATCCAGATGTTCTTTTTATGTTGTATTTATGTAATTTCGCCATTATCGAACGTAATTTATATGATAAGAATATTTATACCTGCAAATATTCCAGAATGACAATGTCCGGGACAAATTTTACCATATTTTGTTCGCCACATCCAGTTGGAAGTTCTAAAGTTAATAAAAAAGGCATGTAAAGTCATTTGATTGACAATTTTTACAAAACCTTATTAGTACTAAAAAAAATTATACGGTGGACATGTAGGATTCATTTTTACCTAATAATTTATCTAAATTGCTTATGGCAGGACCCAGGACATCACCGATAAGTGACAGTTTGATGGAATCCGATTCATTTACTCGTTTTTCGGGAAACTTAATTGTCAGGTTGGTAGTGTACGGGCGACCACTGCGGAGATCAAGCAGCGTTCCCTTTGTGATTTTCTGGGTTTGTCCGGGTGGAACAACCTTCAGCAGCTTTACTAAAGAGTCCCCTGCCTGTCTTGT
>JAHZND010001335.1:0-13273 GCA_027744115.1 Acrocyrtus sp. NNG-2020
AAAATGTACTTTTTATAGTTTGGATTTTTTTTGAAAGTGAAAAATCGTAATAGCGAAATTTTTTGTAAGAATAAAATATTTTTGGTATTTAAATTGTATATTGTTGTAGGAAGTGTGGAGGATAGCTAGATAGAAGGAGGGAAGGAGGAATTTTTAATGCGAGTCAGTCACGGAATGGATAGATGTAGAATGATGTTGATGACGATGAGGATTCTTTAAAGAAAAGTTTCTTGTGTGGAGTTAGAGTTTAATCGAGCGGGGAAAGTATATATCGGATGATGGGGTTTTTTTGCGGAGCGGTTGTTGGTTGGAAGGTAAAAAGCCGGAAATGTGGTGCGGGGTTTTAAAAGGATAGGACAGTTTTAAATTGAGAGTGGATTTATGTCGAGAGGAAATGGAATGGGCTAATGGGGAGGGTAATGGATAGCGGGTCTTTTATTTTTTTTGGGAAATTTTCCGGTTTCGTGTTGGTGGTTGGGGATAATGTGGGTAGTAGTGGTGGTTGGGTACATCGGGTGGGTTTGGGTTACGGTGGGTGGGACATTCGCAGATGTGGGTGAAGTAGAAACTAACGGGAGTATTCTAAGAATGAATATTTTTGCATAATATTTTTTTAGAGATTATGAGCAGCCGCGTCAATTTTCCAGTTGAGGTGATGTAGATGTGTAATTTGAAAGGCGACAGACAGAGAGAAGCAGACGGGTCGAGTGAAGATATTAGCCGTGGAGAATTTTTCATTTTTATGGTTTTTTTGGTGTAGGAGAGAGGAGAGAGAATAGAGAGGGAGCGAGTCGTGGGAGTATATGAGTGCATTAGATTAAATAATACGGTAAAAATAGTTGTAGTAGGATGCGCTCGGATTAATGAAGCTTGAAGAATAGACTAATGGACAGGAAGGAGGTTTTGCTCGCTAGAGATTTTGACTCGAAAATTTTAATTATCTTAATGCTGCTGCTGGCTCGCTGATGTGTTCATTATGATGATTGCTTTTGTGATGCGACTGATGCGAGTTGCGGTTTTTTTGGGGAAAAATGAAGAGTATTTTTTTTGAATTTTGGGGATATCATTGCTACTTCGTGAATAGAGACAGAATGATGAATGGAATCGTTTCAATTATTGAATGTTTTGATTCGCTGGCTAATTAAATGTGTGCGTAAAAAGGAAAGGGGAGAAGAGTCCGATTCGATACACAAATAAACGCAGAGGGGGGTAAATAGAGCCCTTTTGTGTGTTTGGCAGGATACGTAATCGTCAAACAAAAGTAATCGCAGCACAACAGCGGTGAAATAAAGAAGGTAGAATCGTGTAAAAAAGAAGGGTTCAGTTCACTGGATGTAATACGGATGTCAGGGATTGTTAAATGGGGTCTAATTATAGACTGTGAGTTGACAATAGTTATACGCGTAGCATATGGTGTTTTGAGAGGATTCTGCCTTTTGCCCAGTCGCGACAATTAAAACATATCGATTTATTATTCCACCCCTTTTTTCTTATGCGATATCCCCTAAAGGTCAATTCCCACCTACCAAGTCCTTACTTGAGAGGATATTTGGAAGTTCGTGTTTTGCTGGTGGTGGTGGCTTTTCACGCCTTGGCTAGCAGTGGATTGAGATATCGTGGAATCGTGAATTTAAAAAAATTTAAAAAAATGAGCTCTGAGAAAGATATTACCTCTTGCCATTCCTCCTGCGCCTCTTGGTGGCGTAAACAGTGCCACCCAGTTGACTCACATTCATGTTTAGCATATCGCACTTACTACTAATTCCAAGAGTTTATTTATTAAAATTATCACAAAATGGACACAGCACTGTACATAATTGATAAACTACAAGGCTAGTACAACTGGCACTAAACACCTGGGCTCCCACTTGTCCACTACTACTACTACTACTACCCCCATATCAATTTCCTGTGTACATACGAATTAGTTTTGAATTATTTAGTGAGACAAATAAATAACATGACTAGCTCAGAGTCAAGTCGTAGCACACGTAATAATAAAACGGAGTGGGCTTATATGATGTTCACTCTCCAATCTCCAAACGCAAACTGAGGAGAGGTATGAAGCGTAGGTTTTGCGAGAGGGAGTCGAGATCGACGAGAGTCCAGAAGGTGAGGTGGTAAAATTATATGTAGTGAGTCATGAGAAGGTAGTAGGGTTGTGGACAGAGGCATACTCAGCGCCAACTCACAGTAGAGTTTTAAAACTTTTTAAGTGTATTTATTTCTGAAAGAGTTTTAATAAACCGTTTCGTACTTTGTTCAGAGAGAGAGGAAGAAAAGGGGAAATGTATTGTCCGAAAGACTCCCATATCGATCGGGGAGAGCGTACGCATGAGCTGAAGGAGGAGGAATTTGTTGGGTTGGTGGTTGGATTTGATAGGGTGAGGAGATGGAGAGGAGGCGGGGTGTGAGGAGGAAGAGGATGGGTTTGGTTTAGATGTGACGGTGTGGAGAGATGAGACGGTGTGGAGAGATGAGACGGTGTGGGATTTTGTGAGGGAGGAGGGCGGGGGATTGTGCGATACTGGGAAATCTCGGCGAGATATATGGATCGTGAGTGTGAGTGTGGATATGGAGTGGGATTATTTTATTGTATGCGAAATATTATTATGAAATTGTTTTTTTTAGTTTTGTAGTTTTGGTTTTGGATTTTGTAGTTTTTGGGGATAAAATTGGGAAAGTGGATGGAAAATGGATGGAAAGAGAGCCGGAAACCACAGGGAAAAGAGTACACGCGATAATCATCATCGTAAAGGATTAGAACTAGTTTATGGAAAATGGTTTTAGAAGTTGGAGATGGGGTGATTTTTGATGATTTTTTAGTCGGGAAGGTCGATATGTGAGATGGGGGAGGTTGTATTGAATATGCAGGATTGAATATTTAAGGATTTTGAGAATTTTGAGAATTTAAAAATGGATTTATTCAGGAGAAATGAATCTGCATACTGGTTTTGTGCATTTAATTTCGCAGTTTCCAGAAACAGGCAAATAAGCAGAATGTTCAATGAACGGGGCTATTGTACGGATTAATATTAATAGAAATAAAAGACAAACGAAACAACGTACAGTTTCAGATTTGATTTAAATTTATTATCTATTATCATATACTCGAATCGAACATGCACGAATGATGATCGGAATGCTTCATCTATCCCAAGTTCATCTGCCTCAACATCAAACACTCAATTACAACCAATTAAAATACTTTTTTAGAAAAAAAAATTCTCCCAATTAAAGTACACCGTTATGTTTTACGTTACCACCCGCACAGCAGTAGCATTTACAAGATTTTTTAATTTTTGTCACCTTTTCCTCCGAGACCGCCGCGGAGAATCTCAGAACACACACAATTGAGTATCGGATCTATCGTGAGTATCGGCACGTCACAGAAGAATTGAATCGTTCCATCCGCTATCCGCTCCAACATGTAAAGATCGAGCAGATGTGATGACAGATTCTGTAAATTATGGTGTAACCTTTTTTTTCGTCATAATCAAACTTGTCCATCAGAGGAATTGAAACGGGCCGCTTGGGTTGGGTAGACAGAAAGAGTCATAATAAAAATGTCAACTCATTAGGAAAATTTATAGGTATTTTAGTAGGAGCAGGAGAGCAGTGTAGCAGCAGCAGCATCTGTGGGGATACAGAAAAAAGGGTTATGAAAGGATAGGATCCAAAAAAAATTTCTAGAGATAAGACAAAAAAAGGTTCTGAAAATATAAAGCAAGCACATAATTCACCCCATTAATATAATTACGACTTCCGCTCATTATGACTCTTTGTTTGTGGGAAACGCCTGATGGTTATGGGTGCAGAGGATTTTCTTTTTTCTTGAAAAAAAAGAGGCTAATCAGGGAAATTTTTCAGCTAACAAAAAGTAAAGTAATTCCGATGGTATCGTTATCGTTGAAATTAGTTGCGCAATAATACATATTTTAACTTCCTAGTTGATAAATCTTATCATTGTTCCCCATCACACTATCAATTGCGACAATTTTACTAAACAGTTTTGATAGTGAGAGTATATAGGATGCATTAAGCTAATTTATGGGGTCATTTAGATAAGTAATCTAAAAGGGAAGAATTATTTTCCTGTGCGATTTGTCACCAGAAATATATATACTCAGAGTTTTGAAGAGATGCCAAAAAGAAGCAAAACAAAACCAGTTTTAACAGAGATTCCTGGTAAGTGTGTGATTATAGTATTTTACATCTTCTTGTTTTTTTTGCTCTTGCATTTTCTCTGCCGATTTTATTTTTTTTGTTATTTTTTTCGAAATCGCCATATTTTAGGGATATGATTGCAGAGGAGTTTTTGAGCTACGCCATTTTTCGACTTTTTTTGAGACGGAGCTAGCTAGAGAGGTACGATTATTATAAAGAAACAAGAAAGAGCAAACATGTGATTATGCGGATGATTTATGACTTTTCTTTTGATCAAAATATATATACTCAGAGTTTTGAAGAGATGCCAAAAAGAAGCAAAACAAAACCAGTTTTAACAGAGATTCCTGGTAAGTGTGTGATTATAGTATTTTACTACATCTTGTTTTTTTGCTCTTGCATTTTCTCTGCCGATTTTATTTTTTTGTTATTTTTTTTCGAAATCGCCATATTTTGGGGTATGATTGCAGAGGAGTTTTTAAGCTACGCCATTTTTCGACTTTTTTTCGAGACGGAGCTAGCTAAGAGAGGTACGATTATTATAAAGAAACAAGAAAGAGCAAACATGTGATTATGCGGATGATTTATGACTTTTCTTTTGATCCGGTTGGGTATCGCTAGCGATGCAGTGTAATTTTCTGTAGCCCAATGATCGTGGTGGTGGTGGATTTTTTTTGCATTATAGTACTTCCTCTTTTGGCAGGGCAGCGGTTAAAAAAAGAAGCGTAAATTAGTGTGGCGTGACTATAGGATGAAGAGGGAGAGATTGATATGGGGTGGGTGGATCGTATCGTATATACACTTGGATGTTTACCTGATTAGGAATTTGCGTGTTGTGGGAGAGTGGGGAGTGGGGGGTAGATTGTGGGGTGGGGAGTGGGGACATGAGTAGGGTTTGGTGATGATGGTAAAATGGTAAAATGGTTGGAGATTTCAGCAAGGTGCATTAAGCCTACTTACTATTAGCGTTAGATTAGATTAGATTCAGTATCGCGAGTATTCGTGAACTTTGGAGTTGAAATGATTGATTTCTGAAGAAACGAACGTGCGTATGTGCTTGTTTTCTTTGGCTCATTATTAGCTGGTGATTGTCATGCGATGTGTTTATTCAGCACAGGTCTGAGTTTTAAAATATTTTGAGAATTTTTACAATTTAACTGTATCTATCTCACTTTGCCCCGCAACATTCTTTTCCGTCCAGAGAACCGCACATCTGCAGATGTAAAAACACGCCAGATTGAAGCAAGCTGATACAAATACGTCAATCAAGCTGTTTTTTAAATGAGATGAAAAAAATTGCAGAGACCGGACAGGTGTGTGTGGGTAATGCAGTTTTTTTATACTTTTTATCGTGAACTTGAAAGAGTCGATGCAAATTTCTACTTCTGGAATCCGACAATCCCATTCATCTGTGCCAGTCCTCTTGGTCGTACCGTCTCGTTGCCCAAAAAAACAGGAATAAAAATGATTGACGTGGGTAGTTATCATCTCTGTGATGATCCACCAATTTACCTCTATTACGTTTTTTTCTTCTTCTCTATGCAGAGGAGAAGGATCATCTTATTCAGACAATTTTTTTTCTCGATCGTCTCGTCTAGTCGTAATCATTTTCGGTGAATTTGAAAGGAGAAATTTTGTTTTGGGGAGAAAAATGCGATGATAAATACGAAAATTATCTGATTTTTCTTTTGTAGTGAGAGTTGCGTAACTTATGGGATTTCGGATTTTCTTTTGCCTTGCAGCGAATATGTTGAAAAAATTGCGGGATAATGAGGATAATAGCGGAGATAAGATGGGAAGAGAGAGAGAGACTAGAGGCTAGCGGGGTTAAAACTTTTAAGATGCTTTTTTTTCATAATATTTTTTTTTAAAAATATATTTGTATTTTTTCTACCCATACGTACAGGCCCACACAGGTAAGGAGCAGAGCAGCCTGACTCAAAAACTAATTAAATATGAAGAAAAAAAATAAGCAACAGAAAAAAGTTACTAACATCCGGCACCAATTTTCCCGTCTATGTGTCCTTAAAAATGCGTCATATATTTAGGATTGATCTCACTGTTCGTGACGGTCACGCGATTCTCCTTATACCGCATAATTACGACTGGAGAATCGTAACAAAAGAATCATTATCTTATTAAAAATGTGGATTATATATCTCGTAAGAAAAGGACATAATAAAGTTGGCGTGACAAGCTTATGATCCCATCTGTTTAGGGTCGGCTGAGTTCCAGCGGCAGATTGGAGAGTTGGCCCAAATGGCGAAGAAACTTGAGAGAGAGAAGGTGTGTAGGGATGGGAGAATATTATCCTTGGGAGAATATTTTTGTTTGGGAGTTGTGAGTTGGGATATGATGCAAGTCTTTCTTGAGATGTATGATTTCGAAATTTCGATAAAAAGAGAAATAAATCTTGCATCAAAAGTTAAAATTTCGAGTAGGAATAAGCAATAAATCCCGAAATTCCAGCATCATATCTATTAATCAGCACCTTATCAGGTCATCAGGTGTAAGATTGACTCGATCATGTTCACAGCTTTGTTTTACAAGCAGAAAGGAGATAAGCTGCGCTGTGCTGTGCATATTAATTAACCCTGCAAAAACAGGGAGTATATATAGGCGCAGTGATGAAATGATGAATTGGGGCAATCTGAAAAAATTTGGCTGAATCATGTTTTACTTGACTTGTTTCAAGAACAGTATAAAATATTAATAATTTCCAAATATCCAAAAGTCACACGCGAAAAGCAGAGGTAGTTGAGTAACAAGATTATTCACACGGATTACTTATTACTTATAGTTTCGTAAAAAAAATTATGCAAATAATCAGTTGCACGCTCTGAATTACTCGAAATAAATTCAAAAAGTTTGAATCGCAGAGAGAAAAAATAGAAAAAATGAAAAAATTTCCCATAACACACAAAAAAATTAGTTGTTTAATTTTTCTAGACGGTTCATCACGCGAATTCCCGATCGGAAAATGGAAAAAATGCGATTAATAAAAACACGCGATACATATCCTGGATAAATTGCATTTATTCTGATAATTTTGTTTTGATGGCGGATGGGAATTATTGTGTACGGTGGGGAGTAGAAGCTTTTGTAGATGGGGAGGAGGGGAAAAGGGGTAGAAAAAAAAGAAAAAAAGTAGGACTTTACATTCACATAATCATCATTATATGAGAATGAGAAGTTTTTTTTAGGAAGTATGATGCATGTGTCATGCAAAGTGTAAATTGTAGATTGTATGAGAAGAATGTCGTCTGTTAAGAAGCGGATGTTGCTTGATGGGGGAGTTTTGTTTGTCGCGTGATTAGGTGGAAAAAAGGGATGCTTGTCCGTTGTGCGGGTGAGTTTGGGTCGTTGGGTGATGAAGAGGGTTGGAGTTTTTTTAGCGTTGCTTTCTAATTCTAGTAATGCGGTTTCTCAGCTTGCCCCGGGTGGGTTGGTTATAGTAGAAGGGTTTTGTGATGATGGTTGGAGAAATTTATATAAATTAAATTTAGTTGTAGATGGTTTGAGAGGAATTATGAATAGTATGGGTTTTAGTCGAATGAATTGTGTAGTTGGGAAATTGTGGAAGAATTTCGGGAGCAGCAGAGCAGTGGATCGTCACTATGAGTATTTGAATGTCGAGATTTTTCAATTTCAAGCAGTAAAGTTGTAGTATGAGGCAGGATGAATTTATTCAAGTCGTTTTCAAAATTTTCATGGTCTTACAAGTTGTAAGTTACAACCTTTAGCAGCAGCATTAAACCAAAAATGATAAAGAAGCTACAAAATAATTGAATTATGTTTAAAAAGAAAGAACCGTAACGGGTGGAATTTGAGATTTGAGCTATATCTGAGCATTTAATTTTGAAGTGGAATTAATGAATGAAGCTGGCTTGTGGGTGTATGAGACATCAGGCACTGGAAAGTTGAGAGAAGCGTGATTGCAATTGAGCTTGAAAGAGCTAAAAATATTTTGGTTTTTCTGAGATTTTTTTTGGAAATGGAGAGATGCAGCGGATGTTTTGGATTTGGATGCATACATTTGCTGTTAAAAACTGAGATGTAAAATATCTCTACTGACTGCAAGTTTCAAATTGTGATGAAAATTCAAATCGCGATTGCAATTGAGATTAACCTGAAAATATTTTGGTTTTTATGAGATATTTTGGAATTGGAGAGGTGCAGAGGATTTGTTGGAAGAATACGTTTGTTAAGTCGGGATGTTTTTAGAGTTTCCGATTATGATGAAAAGTATGAAAAGTCCTCACTCCTCAGTTCTTCGTTAGTTTTTTAGTACAAAGAGTACACTCTGTAAAATAAATTTTCATTTGAATTAAAAATATCGGCAGACTTTGATAGCTCTTTCCTAGCTACGAATCAATGGCGAAATCAAATGAACTGAAAATATTTTGGTTTTTCTTAGATTTTTGGAAATGGAGAGGTGCAGCGGATTAGCTGAGTATGGATGCATACATTTGCTGTTATAAACTGAGAAATAAAAACAATTCCTGCTAAGTTAACGTTTGAAATTGTAATGAAAAGTAGAAAAGTGCTCAGTTCCTCGTTAGTTTTTTAGTACAAAGAGACACTCTGTAAAATAAATTTTTATTTGCATTGAAAATATCGGTAAACTTGGTAGCTCTTTCCTAACTACGAATCAATGATGAAATCGAATCAAATCTACAAAAAACGGTTCTCATTTTAGAATTGTGTAATAGCTTAAAAACATTATTTGCATTGTACTGTCTAAATACAAAATATTTTTAAGCTTGCCGTGTCAAAAACATACACAAAAATATTTATTTGTCGAAAAAGCGTAAAGGAACGTATTGTTGCGGATTGGCAAAAGTTAAGCGAAAGATGAACGATACGTTGTGGTAGAAAAACTTTGTCTGCTGCTGCTACTACAGCGTTTGAAAATGCGAAATTTACTCGTACGAAAGGGTTGTGTATTGTCACTGTAAAGAATTATACGATATCAGCAGTAAAATTACATATAGCTTTGACTTTTTGCTCAAAATTTGTGGATAGAAAATGTAAACGTTGAAAACAAACTGGGATGTATCGCCAAGATTCTTCTATACTATAGAAGAATCTTGGTATCGCTGTGCGTAGCATTATTTTCAGACTACCTTTTCAATTGCAGCAGAATACTAAAAAATTGAAGAATCAACGAAACAAGAAGATACAAGAAAGGGTGGATGCAAAAACAAACGATTGTGTGGGGTACTGACTACGTGGGAATGAAAATGCATACTGCGAGTAGTCTGCTTCTGCTTCATGAGTTGAGCTAAATCATTGTAGTATGAATACTGTGGATGAATTTCAGAATCTGTTTACAGGCAGTATCTGAATCTTGCTAAAAAATTCTGTGAATTTCGTTCTAGTAGGCAGCTGCGATGAAATGTGTCTGCAGCAGTTGAGTTGAGTCAATCTTTTTCAGGCGAAATGCATATGCTTGCTTGCTCGTGTTGAGTACTGAATCAACTTATTTTTGCTGGATGTCAACTTGCTGTGTATGCAGAAAAATTTATAAAGTTTCGAATAATTTTGATGTGATGTCCGGTGAAGAATTAAAATGCAACATATTGAGTTACGTTGTTTGGCTTAATTGGCATTGCATTTATAGTCTTTAGTATCGCAGCAGGAGCACCAAAAATAATTATTTTAATGTATGCATTCCATGAGTTTTCATGATCCATGATCCATTCCATGCTCTCCCTCTCCGGAAGTAGAACGGTTGATTTTACAGAAATAAGCACTTAAACCCGAGAAATAATTCCAAACCCATTTCTCACCCGCCACGTAAATAACCGCCTAATTACTTTATTAACACTAAACACACATCTCAATCAAACTCTAGAAAAGTCATATAAAACTCAATCTTAACATTCTGTAGTTATATATCCCTACCGTCATGACCCCCCACAAATCCGTATCATCTCCCCAACATCCGTGACCTTTTTCCCATTCGACCTTTCCCACTCGGCAATCTTCAGGTAGTCCGAGTAGTCCGTGACGCGAATCCCCGACAAATGTCCAGAGTCTACTAGTCCAGAGTATCCAGGTTTCTCTGCTCCTCCAACGCTACCATCCAGGTCGGAGCTCACTAACTTGGCCACGTCGAAAGAGTTTTGCATTGTGGAAAGGATTACACCTCGGGGGCCTTGGCCTGCCCAGCCGGAGCAGTAGATGCCTGTAAGGAATCGGGTAATTTTTACAAATTTATAGTTTGCACACTCTTAAGAATTTTTAATATATAATCGGGCAAATTGTANTGTAGGGTCCTTAAGAATTTTAAATATATAATTGCACATACCATCCGCAATCCTCCCGCCCTGGTTCGGAATAATGCCTGCTTCTTCATCGAATGGAAGCTCACTAAAGATCCGCCTGCCCTTGTACCCGACACTCCTGAACGCCACGTCGCAGAGAATCTCTTCGATTTGGGAAGTCTTTACAGCTAAATCTCCTTCGAGTTTGTTGATTTGGAACTTGACAGAGAGTTTGCCTTCGGGTGTTTTGTCGATGCGGAGACGGGGATCTGAGGAACTTGAGTGTCCAGTGCTTGGGGGATGCGGATGGAGGAGTGTTTTCAGAGCTTGATTTTAGGATCAGGTCGGTGAGGCGTTTTCGAGGGCGGGGTAATCCTTCTGTAGTAATTATTTAAATGTTTATAAAATTTGTAATCAAGTTTTTCTCTTTAATTCATTCTAACCTGTGCTTATGCTCTGCCCTTCGAGATCGACGATCCACCCGACCCCACCCAACTTGATCATCTCCCGGAACTCTTTGATCGTGAAACTGACTTGAAGCGCTCCGCGTCTGCCTACTATCAGTACTTCTCGAACGCTGCTGTTTCTCAGCTCTTCAAGTGCGTATGGAGCAATGTCTGTGTTTTGGAGGGAGTGTGGGTCGGTGAGTAGGATTCTGGCGATATCTAATGCAACGTTGCCGTGACCGATGATGAGAGCGCGGGTGGCGGAGGTGAGGTTGACGGGGAGGGACGAGTTGGCGGGAAGTCCGTTGTACCAGCCGACAAACTCGCGGGCGGAGGTTATTAAGGAGGACTCGTTTGGGATGTGGAGGAGTCGGTCGGAGGTGGCTCCGTAGCACTAAAGAATTGTTACTAATTAAAATTATTGTGTAATTATTTAGATTAGTTAATTGATGTAGTACCATTACCAAAACGATAGCATGATAAGCACTGATGAGTTGAGAAAGAGGAAAGTTGACGCCAGCTTCGACGTTGCCTACGAACCGGACGCGGTCGTTTCGGAGTACTTCGTTGAACGTGTTGGTCACGTTTTTGACTTCGGGGTGGTCTGGGGCGACGCCGTATCTGACTAGGCCGAATGGGACGGGGAGTTTTTCGAATATGTCGATGTGGAGAGGAGTTGGTGTGGAGGATCTGAGCTGGTAGTTGGATGTTTTTTGTTAATAATTTTAAAGAAATTTGATAAGTTGTAATGCAATTTAATTATCTTACCTTTAGGAGATGCTGCGCCGCGTAGAATCCTGCAGGCCCCGAACCAATAACGCAAACGTGATGGAGGGAGCGGCGGGGGATACTTGATTGGAGATGGAGTGCTGATAAATTGTCAATGCTTCGGAGAATTAATCGGGGTAGGATTTGTACTTGCATGTTGAAGTAGCTTCAGTTTGTCACAGCAAAACCATTTTTTATTTGTAAAATTGAGATGGATTGAGTAAGTTGGAGAAGACCGGAAGTTGATTGCGAAAAGAAAAGATGTAAGAGTATCACATGTGATGATGATTGTGATGCAATAACAAGTCCATGTGAGATGGATGTGGAATTGTGGATGCGAGATGCAAGCGGCTTATGGATTAGCAGACAGACTTGAGTGAACAGCTGCAGCTGACTGCAAAGAACAGATATCGGGTTTTTGGTGCACATGCTTTGGTGTGGTAAAGGTAAAGTATGATATATGGAATGACTCTGACAATGATGTATGCCAAATTAACTCAACACTAATGATATTGTCGAATGTTAAAATTAACTGAAATTCAAACAATTTTTTCAGTACATAAAATCTCAACCACTTAAAATTTAATTATCAAACACAACAAATACGATATCGAAGTTAAATAGTCTAAGTTAGTCCTAAATTTGTAAATACCCATCACTAATAATAAAATTCACTTCTTCACCTCTTCTTATTCCTCCAGTCTAGTTCCTCATCATACTCGTCTTCACTGTTACTCCCTGACACGTCCTCTTCCATCGGCTCGCCAATTGAATTACTTATCGCGTCGGATGCAGTTCGCTCTCGTTTCCGTTTTCCTAGCTCTTCTGCTTTCTTCTCTAGTTGGATCACTCTGAAATTGGGGTTTAAAATTGCGTTAGTCATAACAGAAAAAGCAATATATATATTTGCAATTTAGTGATTAACCTCTGCCACTGGACCATCTGCTCCTCAATCTGCTCCAACTCCCTCTCGACTGCACTTGCCTCTTGGTCCATCCCGACCAGCTCGTTGCTCTTCATGTCCTCGGTGGCGATTTCCTTTACAAACTTGTCCCATTCTGCGTCTTGGGGGTTTTTGAACTTTACTCCTCGTGCTTTTGCGTCTTCTTTTGGGTCGTCGAAGAAGCCTTCTGGGAGTAGTTCTGGTGGTGGTGCGGCTGCTTCGCGCTCCTCTTTTCCGTTTGAATTCTCAACTTCTGGTGACTGCTCTTCCTTCATCAGCTCCAGTTCTTCTTCTGCGAATTTGACAGATTTTTTTGGGTCTGAGGATTTGAGGGGCTTTTCGACATTGGTAAATTTGACAGATTTTTTCTCTTCGTCTGCGGGTTTGACAGATTTCTCCTTCTCTACAGACTGCTTGACCTCTGCAACTTTCGGTTTCTTTGGCGCAGGCTCTTTAAATACCGCATCACTCTGGCTCTGCTCCACAGCTCGTTTAACACCGCCCCCAGCCTGTTTGGCCTTCAAAGCCAGAAGATTATCCTTGTGACCTTTTCCATTCACATGTCCCGTCCAGTAAATCTCATTCTTGACCTGAGTGTTGCAGAGTACACAGAATAACTGACCTGACGAGTTGTACTTGGCTAGTGGGGAGTCTATTTTTGGTCTGGAGAGGGAGGACAG
>JAHZND010001336.1:9103-25058 GCA_027744115.1 Acrocyrtus sp. NNG-2020
AGGCTGAATTAAATGTCAAAAGCTTGTCTGCACCAGAATCCGCTTAGGTATGTGATATAACCCTTTCCAGCTTCTTTTGTGTGTGTGTAAACGAAGCGTAAAGTAGGGTGACTGTAGTTTACTAAATTGGCCTAGTCCTTTTGTTTCTGGTAATTTATTAGAGTGGTTATGTCTGTTAACGAAGCGTACTTTCAACATAATATCTATTTACACACACAGCCTTTATACACGGTTTATATATAGATTAGGCAGTATTCTTAGCACTCTCACTGCTAATGTATTTCGATATGCTATTCTCTTGAACTCATTTGAATATTATGACGAGCATGTGTGCGCTAGCTGCGTTGGGTGATTTTTTTCCTGGAAAATGGTAGGTTTTGAGGGTGAGTGCAGAAGAAAACAAAACTTTCACTTTCTCTATCCTCAACTCTCTTAAAGAACATTTAGAGGTTTGATTTCTCTCTCCTTCCCCTGGACTAGCTTCGGATATCCTCTGTTCACAGAAGGGAGCACTTCTGATGAAAAGGACTGTTTGCATTTGATCCTGGTTTTTTTATTTCTGGTTCAGGTCCTCGAGACACACTTGACGGGTACACAGTTTTGCAAGCTAGGAAAATATAAAAGGAGAGAAAAGAATGCAAAATGGGTGAAAGGAGTAAATATATCTAGCTATCTATATGAATTTCGCGGTCCAGCAATCCCAGACAGGTTTGCTTTGGTTGCAAATCCGTAACGTTTTTGATATGAGGAATGCGATAGTACCTCCGAATTCATTTCTATGATTACATTACATTTTACATTTAGCCCTGGTAGAACAGTGAAGATCTCTCTACGGCTTTCTTCTCAATTCTTTCTTTTGGGTTCGCAGGGAGAGTTTAAACATTCAACGGTTGTTTCAAGACCATTCTACATTCTGCTCTGCACAAGGGCTAAGGCTGCTGTGACTCTTTTCATTCTTCTGTATCCATTTAGCCTCTGTATCAGCAGTGTCTAGAGTGTGCAGCCCGTTCCAAATATTTGGATAAGCAGGAGTAGTAAGATGAGAGAAGGAAAAAGACTTGGAGAAAGAGTAAAAAGGAAGAAAATGCTTGTGTGAACATATATACACCTAGGAGAGAACTGAAAACTGTCGAAATTATTCGTCGGTTTGGTATGTACGGTTTCATGATGTGATGAGACTTCGCAATAAGCAGGAAGTAGTCTACAAAGGAAAGGCAACGTGCTGAAAAATTTGTTTAACAGTCTCTTGAGCCGACTCCCGAAAAAAAAACGCGAGAGTGAGTGAAGCTTAAAAAAGTGCTCCTGGCTAGAAAAAAAAATTTAGACCGACATGAATAGACAGTGATAAGTATAGGATACGGTATGTTATTTCATGTAGGTTAGGTTTTAGATATGTAGGTATGTGGAAATTGGAGTAATAAGCGTTACACTACTTATATCTCTAGAATCTTTTGATTTTGAGTGTGAGATACGAAATGGATGTGTAATACATGGTTCCACTCCTATAGATAGGCTCAAATAGAATAGGCGTATGCACGTGATTCATTCAATTTTAAATGTATGCTGATTTGATTAAAAAGAATGAAGGCGGATATTTTTATGTAAAAATAGGATGAAATCTCAATTTCTCGATGCGCTTTTGCCTGTAAGGTGCTGCTGCGAAAAAGGTATTCAGTGTTCTGCTATTTTAGTCTGCTTTTTTATAAAAAAAGCAGGTATTTTCGAATGTCATTACACGCGAGAGAAAGCTTATATGGGAGTCGATCATGAGTAGAAATGCGCGTTTTTGTATACTTTTAGATGAAATGCTCTAATTCATTTTCATCCAAATGCCAAATGCGTAAAAGGTTTTTTTTGGAGAAAACAAAAAGCGCTTTTGTAATCTACAACCGCCATATATTTTTCTCTTTTATGTAGGAGGCATTTTAATACATTTCAAGGGATTTCTTTCCTTCAAAAATATACTTCCATTAAATCAGCATTGAGACAGTTGTGGTAGTTACTTTCACTTCGTTTAAAAAATCCCAAATGGTAGTAGAAGGAATTCGATTGGAGCATAGAACCTTTAAAATTTTACCTACACTTTTTTCTGAACTTTATGCCTTGCTATACCATTTTCACTGATATTTAAACAGATTTTCTTGGGGGAGCGAAATGTGTAGATTATAGAAAAGGGGAGATGGGCGATCGTGCTCTTAGATAAAATTGTGTATTAGCTCATATGCTATTTATGGGTGGCACAACTTGTGTTTTAATGCTACCAGGAAAACGTTCCTATTGGATTGAACAAGGAAAACTTTTGGAGTGAAAAAATGTGTAGGTACCTATATTTTTGTAATGCAGTACAGCAAATATTTTTCCCAATGCTACCGCTACTGCACTTGCTGTTTTTTGCCTGTTTAATGTTTGTGGCAAGTTTTACTGGATTGTATGTACATGTACTAGCATGTAATATTTGCTATCGTGCATTATCAGCGTTTTGTTCTATGAAATAATTAGCCATTTATTTGCTAGAATTGATAAAATCGCATCAGCTATTGAGTTGATAAGCGGACTTTTATTCTTAGCGATTTTTTGGCCACTATAAAAGTTCCCCTTGTCCACTTACTCAAACGAACGTTTTAGTTTAGTAGACAGGAAGCAAATAGCTTTTGTGGACTTTAAGCCAGGATTACTCAAAGAGAAAGGCTAAAAATCAATTCAGCGTTATATATGTACTCTCGGAATTTGGAGAAAAAACGGTAAGATTTTGTATGAAATCTCGCACTAGAGAAGAAAGGGGAGATTATGTGCTAGGAAGTTCTCCCCTAGACCAGGAAACATGTAGACGTAAAGTCTCACTAAAAGGGCTAAGACGGCATCCCGTGACAAGAGCTACTTCATCATTTCGAAATTCCTTGAGCTTGCGGTTTGACCCTTTCTGTGGTCATTGTCTTAAAGAAAACGACTTCCTGCTTCTAATTTACAGCGGCGGAGGTCTACCACTCACGAAAATCTTAAAATATTGTTTTATCGTGTGAGGCAATCGGAGTGATGAATATGATGTGTATATTTGTGCTCGGAAATGTCAGCGGCAGGGCTTATCTGTAAATCTCAAGAACGTAATATTGACAGCGTTATCATCAGCTTTACATGCTCCAGTTTGTGTATGTAGCTGCCTTATAAGTTTGTACTCTCACTAAGCCCATTTTAACAGCGACAGTTATAAAATTCCAAAAGTAGTGGTTAAGCAGGAAACGTAATTGCAGTGAAAGTTTTAATATTGGGTTATTAATATTTTTCATTATTCTTTTAGACCGTCTTGAGGGTTTCAGTTGACAATTTTCCAGTTACAAATTTTTATTTTAGTAGCGTGGGGCGGAGGCAGCCCCATGTTTACCGCCTTGGTGTGGAGTAAAGTAATTTGCATATTAGACCGCACTGTCAATCAGAGCATCTTGCTGTGTAAAGATCTGAGTTAAGCTGCAATTTGCGGAAATGCTGTAAAGATCGCAGGAACTGATGTTGCTGTGAGTAATGAACCGGAATGACTAACTTTCGTCTCCGTTTTCATACACATACTCCCATATGTAGGTAGAAATGGTGCGTTCTAGTGTTAATAAAAAAAGTTAACTTTATTGTCACACCGAGCCGCTCCATGTGCATTTGAGTCCCACACCATTCTCTTCAAATTTTCCAAAGTTTAGTGGAAATCCGTCGGGCGCACACGCTTTCTCTGATTTCAAAACATTTTTCAAGTGATTTTATCCTTATAATGGGAAGATACATATATGTGCCTTATAAATATTAGATCTGCTGGCATATTGCAATGTAGATATAATTGTCTTGAACAACTCCAGAAAGTAGACATTTATATACATCATATGTGTGTAACGTGAAGGGCTCTGGGTGCAATTTGGTAAAATGAGATTTTCCAGTTTCTCATAATAGCCATCTTGTGATAATAAAAAGCTGTTATTGTAGAGAAACTCTTTTTTCATTCGTTTTCACTTATTCCATCTCGGGCTCGGGAAGTCAGCCTCGCCGACATTATTAGGAATATTGGTTTATGGAATATACGAAAGAGCTAAGAACAATGTTTGCAAAAAAAGGAAATTACTTTTGAGCTGCACTGCACTTTTTCCTAGGAAAATGGAAGGCATAATAAGGTGTATGGAACGAAAATTCAATGGGAAGCAAAAACGCAAAGACCTGAGACGAGATATTGAGTGCATTGTATTGTTACAAAATGACACCTTAGCATACTCTAGCGCTTTGTCCAGAAATAGTCAGAATATATAGTGCAGATATAGTAAGTACCGTTACTCGAAACCAGGTCTATTTTTGAACCAAATAATTTTCATATTTTTCCGTTATGATGGAAGCATAAATGCTCAACTCAAGTAGCTTGCTTACCCATTTTTCTTTTTAGTGGTTATGTACACAAAATGCTTTTTTCATGTATATACCTTGGCAGATTTATTTTGTACCAATTGTATTTAATGAATCAGTCGTTCTTGAAAATACGCGTTTTATTATTCCAGGAAAAACTGGCTTGGCTCTCTACACGAGAGCAGGCCGAACCCACTATTCGTTATACGTGCATTTTTTGCTGATACTCTAGGACAGGATAATAGTGCTTGTGTTTTAGGGCTGCTTGAGTAGAAGTTCCTTGGAGACTGGCTTGCCCTATCCCAATGCTCCCTTATTTTCTCTTTTGCGTGTGCCCTCTCATCTCATCCTTTTGCTCGTGTTTTGGAACAATTCTCTCTACTACACTACCTAGACGAGCTGATGCGTTTTGTTGCCCAACTCCGTGTTTCAATGATCTTTTCCGTACACTATGTTCCGTTCGTCCACAGAAAGGTTTGTTGTAAGCTCAAGTTGCGTGGTAGGTATATTTCAAGTAGACCTGGACCCGACTCTGTATAAAGTGAAAGTGAAAGAGTTTTCATTTTCCGTCTATTTCTATTGTAATAACTTCCAGGTTTTCTTTTGGTTTGTTGTTGATGTTAATTTTTTTCTGGATGGGGAGATGCAACGTAAGCTATTCTCCGCATGGATTCTGTGGGAGACTGACAAGAAGGTATAATAAGTTTAGTGAGTGAAGGGTATTTACATTTTTGAACATGTTTGCCTTCACGATATGAAATTGTTGGAATGCGGATCTTCTATAACTGGCATGCTCTCTACTTGTGGAAAGACTTTCTATTTTACAATGTCCCTGCTGCTACTTCAATTGTATGGCTTTTAACGTATCTCTAATCTGAGCTTTTGTTAATATATAGATGTATAAATATGATGTCGGTTTACCCGCATATAACAAGTATTAACCCTTGTACAGGATAGTAGAGAGAAAATTCATCGCCAGCTTGGCAAAAGCTCTCTGGTAGAGATAGTTGGGTCGTGGCGGCGCATTTGTGGAAACGTTGTCGAAACATTTTTCAATGGTTATGGTTCCAGGAGAAGAGAAAACAGAAAGATTATGTGGCACAGAAAATTAATTGAGGGCACATACACTTTGATCTCATGTCTGTACTATTCCGTTCGGTTGTCGGGGGAGAAAGGTTTTTGAGGTGATGATAAGCGTAATCCTCCTCTCGTATTCTTTAGTCATGATTTTCACTCGATATCTTTGTCAACATTGTATGAAAGCATGGAGGAGTCTGGGGGCAGAGCTATACATTCCTATTATATTTCTGTGTAGAATTTCTGGTACGTCAGAGCAGGGAGGGAAAAGAGGAAGGAGTGAACGACATAATAAAAAGATATTGTATAGTGTCAGAGAGTGCCATCGCGAGGACAAGATGAGTTGAGAAGGATTGCATTGACAGAGATTCACTTGTCCTGTCTTCCTCTTCATTGGCGTCCTGTCTGAATCTTTGTGTGTTTGAGCTTAGAGCGAGACGCATTTGTGGGAAAGGGAAAAGACGGGAAAGTTCTCTGGCTTTCATCAAGTGGATTTTCATTGAATGCCGTACAAAGCCAGAGTGCACTTTTCCTAATTATTTCAGTGATTTTCGTTGTAGAGAGGAGTGCAAGCAAAAGGATTTCTTGGCGAGAAAGAGAGAAGTTGGAATTCTTGCAAATGTCTTTGGAGAAGCCACGATAGGGTACGATGTGCCTATGGCGTGTGGTAATAAAAAGAAGTTGCTTTTCCTCATTGAGCATCCTTTGGCTCATTACCTTCACTCAGTTTGTTTGTCAACGGGTGCGGATGAGAGAAAAGGTCCCAACTTTCTGCTTCCTCTCCTAATAATAAAACTTAATTATCTTTGGTACTCTTTTATCTATGCAATTAGCCATCTGAAGTATGTTTAATTTTTATCGCGCAAAGTAGCAGGATATGTTTGACTAGGACTGAAGGATTCCCGTAAAGCTCTCAGGATTTTTGTGCGATGATGCTGAACCATGGTTTTTCTTTAAGGTGGTTTTAGGGCTCACTCAGTGAACCTCGTCAGGTAAAATTTTTATGATAAGCAAGGATTTGATTTAACGCTTGCAGCAGTGAACATCCGAAGTTTTTGTAAATGGCCATTTTCTCTCTGTCTAATTTAATAAAAATATTAAACTGGATCAGAATTTTAAGTGGAATTTCTCTTGCCGTGTTTCAGTGTACAGAAAGCAAAAGTTTAAAAAAACAATCAGAATGTGTTTTTTCTTTTTCCTTCTGGTTATTTGGTAAAACTCAGTACCATGAAACGATCCTATTTATTTCGGGGAAGGGATCTCAAGAACCGATATAAAAATATGAGTTATATCATCATAATAGCACTTTGGAGAAATGGATGAGACGGCTTAATAAAAATGCACGTACGGGTAGCATCAAGATGGTCCTTATTTTGTATCAACTTTTACCCTCCCTTTTTACCCGTTCGAAGCAACTTCAAAAGTATGCTCTTCAGTCTGTCTGCGCTTTCAATTTTCAAATCTCCTTGAGTGTCTTTGATTACTTTTGCAATAAAAATTTAGGTCTTGAACTATCATCTTTTTTGTACACAGTACCCCGCGGCCCAGAATTATTTTTCTTTTTGTTGTTAGATGTATCGAGTTCTTATTAAATATTTGCCCCTGCAGTCATAATGCGTTGATGCTACTTAAATACGTCCAGTCTAGTGGCTGGCTGCCTGTGGGAAAGTGATTTCTCTTGACTTGTAAGTACGGCATTCTAGGGTATGCGGCTGAATTGCCCAAAGTGCTATGTTGCTTCGGTGTGTTTAAGGAAGGGAGAGGAGAAAAAAGCTTTGGAACATGAAATGAATAGAAAGTGGATGGTTGGTTGTTTGGAGCTCCATATTTACATTTGGGGAATGAAATCGGTTTGACTAGATGAAATAGGAGTATAGGTTGCATTATGCTTTCTTAGACACCAGACTCTTTTGTCTTCCATTTCTCCTTCTCTACAATTTTCAAACATTTCTACTTAGTTTTCCTTTATTTCTTTGCTTTGCGTTTTTTACTTCCATTATGCTGCTCAACCCCTGCCTTTTCTGTTTGGATAAAAGGCATAAAAGCATTTTTCATTCTTTGAGCAGGATTTTGTCCGTACTTTTATATAGGCACGGAACATATATACGTCTCACTCATAGTATCGCTACTTTTTACATATAAGTATCACTGCACAAATTGGAAGTTGAAGGAAAACATGGAATGATTGATGAGTGATTTGCAAACCAAGAGCTATAGTGAACTTTCGTGTATTTGAAAAGTTAAAGTGATACCTGTAAACTACCGTTTCCAATAGCTGCCCTCCGTTCCGAAGTTTGTTGCGCATTAAAAATTCGTAAATTATTGAGGCACTTCAAATGCTGGTTATAATAAATAGCATGTCTGGCCAGACTGGCGCAAGGCGCGCAGCATTCAACAAATGAGATAAGGTGAGCGGGTAGCATAGCTACTTTTATATAAAATATGTCTGCACTTTGTACAAGTTTATGGGTAGCATTCTTCATATAATATTTTATCACTCGTGGCATTACCTACCATAAATGTTTTAGGATGCGGTAAGTAATTTGACTCGTAATAATCGTACACGTAATGACAGAAACTATTTGGTAGAAATTGAAGTTGAATGGCGGTTGTAGTAGTTGTAGCACATCTGTGGTATCGATCTTACACTGCAGCACACATATACACCAGAAAAAGAGACACACGCAACCTTATAAAAAATAAACGAGATGGAAAAGTAAAATCCAGAGGTATCAAACATATAATGCACGTTAAGTCTAGCTTCAAAGTGTCATATACGAGGAGCAAAACGGAGAGAAGGAAGAAAAGAAAATTGTCTTCTGAATGATCGGCTTCTCCAACTTCCATTTTTATATGACATAAAAGATAGATATAGTAGGGAATGAAAGGGAAATGTGGTGGGTAGGTTTTTTCCCTCTCCTTCTTGAAGATTGTGAAGAGAAAGTATTTCTTCTTTTCATTGGCAATAAAGAATAAACTGAGTCTCAAGTTAAACATGGTCGAATAGGAAAACCATTTCGATTGTGAATCTGTTCATTCATCGAGTGAAAATATAATGGGTTTGGTGTGTGAGCATTGCTTAAAACCAAATAGGGAGTGTGCAAGTTTGTAAATTATACACAGAAAGTGTGTATAATGCCGAGGTTGGATATTTTTGCTCTATTGTAGTTTGTAGTTTGCGTCTGGATTTATAAAGCAGAAGTGTGCACGGTGAATATATTTTTGCATCTGACGGAAGATCTCTGAGTGTCTTGTGTCACGTTCAGGGGTTCTCTTCCTTTTTTCACTGGAGGTACATTTATAGAGAAATGGAGCGAGTGTCAGAGTTAGTATACAGTGCACAAAGCGCTTTTTCCCTTTCATTTTTTGTCTTGTCAGTTGGAAAGACTAAATACTTTCTCTATTGTGTATATATGCTAGTTTTTACTTCTGTCAGGGATGTATTTTAGTGCCGTGTGCTTTCTCTGAAGGTGATGGTGGTGGTGGTATCGGGAGAATAGTGAGGGGGAAGAATGAGAGACAACATCAGTTTTGTTTGTCTGATATGTTTATGATGATATACCATTTAAGTTTTGCTCTTATGTGCAGCATTAGGAGGAGTTCTGTATAGACTACGAATTGGCGGCGGTGGCAGTGGTCGTGAAGGTTTGGTAGCCAAAAAGTGGAGAGACTCCAGCTGAGACCTGTGTAAAATACATGACAGTAAAAAAGGGTCTAGTATTGCTGACTGCCACATTGGCGAATGCTAGGAAAAGAGGACTACACGGCAGTGCATATAACTTTTCCAAATATAATATGGATTGTTTAAATGTGGTCGTTGTTTTGTACTCAGCACTGGCGACAGAAGTCGGGTTTGGAGAGAGAAAGTTGGGATTGGGATGCCAGGCCAAACATCAGTTTGGGAGAAAGACTGACGGAATGAGACAGCACATGACAGTATCTAATTTCTGTTGTGAAACCCATTTTGCTTTTTTCGAGTAGATGAGTTTTTCCCTCTCTCTCGTTTTCACTCTGTGTCTCACTCATCCAATCTTTTTTTCGTGTTATACCGTCATAATAAGTACTTTAAAAGGTATGATTGCTATTGCCAACAGATTGGACTGGGTGCCATGTAGTAAGTAGTCGTTCGCAGTTTGAGGGGAAAAATCTTGCATACGTGCATGCACGTTCCTGGAATTCCTGGTATGACATTCCACTAGATTCCTTCATGGGCTTGTTGGCGTTTATTGAAGGGTTTGCGGCGCGGTAGTAGATGTTTTCATGATGATAACTGGAGGATCTGTGCGCGCTCAGTTGAGTTCATGTTTGCCAACTGGTTTTAATTGATGCGGCAGAGGCGCCATATTAATGCGGTCAAATAACCCTTTAAAATTCCAAAACGTTGAGGTTGACTGGGGGAAGGAGAGATGGAAAGTAAAAAAAAATGAATATTTGTAAATTTTTGCTGTCGTACTGCACCACAGAACATAAATTGTGCTCACATGGGGCCAACAATCCTTGGATCTGAAAGCATGCTATCTATATTTTATGAGAGTGGCGAGGCATACGTGGTAAAATTTGAAAAAATCATATATGACCCAAGTTCTTACTACGAAGTTTTGTAGTTCTTTTGCCAATCGGAAAGAGAATGGAAGGGGAGCGGAAACGGGTACATGCATTGTATGCTTTTACTGGTTGAGAGAATTTTCCAAAAGTGGATTTTTTGCAGAGAAGCAATTCATCATGACATGTGGCTTGAAACTTGAAACACAATATTTGAATGCTGCGGAGGAAGTGTGGCTAAATTGAAAGTAAACATTGCGCTCTACCTCATCTCATGTCTCACGAGTTCACGACATTTGTTTCTGTCTCTATTTTCTGTGTCTGTCATTCCGACTGTTCCGAGAAAGTCTGTCATTTAGAAAAGGAGAGAAGCGGAAGCCTGCTCCAGCATTTATTTACTTTTTATTTTATATTTCTAGTGAGTAAATTACGGGAGCACTGGGTGGAGACAAATCAGGCGGTTGTAAATAGGAGAACACAGTTGGAACAATGTCTCTCCGACTCCATAAGATGGGAATGTCAGTTGAAGGAAGTCGACGCTTGGCTTGGACATATGGAATCACGCTTACATCAACTCAGCAACATTCCCTACTCCGGTGATTTGGTGGAAAATCAGGTCAGGGAACAGAAGGTAAAGTACATAAAGAAAAGAATGCTATACATCCACATCATTTTTAATTTAGTTTTGGCAAGATTTCTCTGCAAACACACAGAGAGATGAGAATAAAAAGGTTTACAATGGTCCCATGGTCTACAGAAGTGGTTTTTGTGTGTTTCAGAATTTGCATGTTGAGCTCCACCAGTACAAAAAGCAGCTCGAAGGATTTCAGCAGTTAACTCAGCACCTCATTGCGGCCTATCAACAAGATGACACTTCTCGGTTGAAACGAGCGACGGAACAAGTCAACCAAAGATACAATCATTTGAAGACGAGGTAAATTGAGCTGGAGTAGAAAAGTGCCTGTCAATTCTCACAGCAGTCACACACAAACCACACACGCACACACTCAACATTATGCTAAATTGTTTTGAGAGATGTAAATCTCGTAGTTTGGAAGTGTCATCAATGTAATGTGTGCTCGTTGCGTTGCATGACTTCATTCATTTTGTCATTTTCTGTGAATTCATTGATAGTGTGGTTGCCCATGGACGTGCTCTGCATGCAGCTCAAGCCTCCGTATCCACAATCGACCGGCAACTGGATGCACAGATCGCTTGGATAGCGGATTTGGAAAGGGTTGTGGACGGGATTGAGAATGAAAGCCACCGACTGGGACCGAATCCTTCCCGGGACTCCAGCGCTCTCCGGAACACTCTCCAGAAGCTCAAGGTACGGAGAAATTGCTCTCTGCAAGATAATTTTGATTTTTTCCTACAGGCGGCAACCCTGCATCACTTTCTTCGTTTAGCTTCACTCACACTTTTTACCCCTCTGCTACTGCTTACAGCTTTAATATACGCCGCAAACGCTGACAATAATGCTGCTTTGGATAGTATCATCATTCATTTATCACTTTTTGTATTCACGCCTTTTACGAATACATCTTGATATGGTTGCGATTATTTACAGATTAATTCCTTAAAATATGATATCGTGTATACGCAGATGCGTTTTCGTTTTCATGTTACACTTCTACTTACGGCTGCAAAAAATAGCCGAATTTGCTAGACAGAAATTAAGGTCAGTTGTAAATTATACTTTTTTACGATGTGTCAATGTCGCTCATTTCATATTTGCCGTATGTAGCATGTAGCTTTTTCAAACATCGAATGTCACACTTATCTCAATTACCAAACTGGTTGGCAAAGTGTACGTGTCCATATCGGTACTCTGTAGTAAAAGTTTTGTTTGCAAATCACCCGTTAGAAGTAGACGATATTTTGTGTTGTGATTTATTGCCCAAGCCAGTTTCAGGTCAAACCTTCGTCTGTTTTTCGCATCAAATTACGTCTCTTCCTAAAAAAGACGGGGTGATACAAGTAAATGAAAGTCTTATGTAGTTACAATGATGTGCAAATTATTCATGTAGGCATTGTCTTATGGAAATAAGCTTTCATTTAAGGTCAGACTTTTATCATTTTTTTTCTTCTCTCGGCATGCCTCGCGCTTCTCGTGGAATGAAAGCCAGCAATGAACACAAGCTGAATACAAAGTATCCATCAAGCCAATGCAATAATTACTTTCAGCAAAAACATTAACACAAGCAGTCTCCACAAAGGCATATTAAAAATGACTCCTGCTGGCAATAGAGGGAATGGCATATTAAGAGGAAGCAACTTGTGTCTTACTTTATAAAAACAAAGATGGAAGGGCGCACATTTGTGCTAGGATTTTTCTGAGTACAGTTACAGTTGAGGAGAGGGAGTATGGCGTCACCTGCTGCTGCAATATGGTTTATGACAAGTATGGCACTTACGGCAATAACCATCTAGCATTAAACTGTTAACCGTTTTCGTTTTCATATCAATGACAGAAGTGCGCGAGGTTACAATTTGTAAAAGGAACGAGCAACAGCTAAAAACAATGAATAAAAAGTGGCGAGCTAGACGTAATATGATACAACAAGTTGGGAAGATATCTTTCTTTTCTTCTCGTCACGAGTCTCAGATTATGAATTCCTTAACAAGTCCATTAATAATGATCAGCGTGAGTTGATACTTGCGTTTCGTGTCTACCACCGTTTCTAGAAAGTAACGGTGTGCGGTGGGTCGTTGTGTTGTATCGCTACTTGTACCTTTGTTAGAGATTTAAATCAGTGTTTTCCAATTAAATCAAATTTTGTTATTAGAGATTTAAGGTGTTGGGGAAACACTGAATACTGATCTGATATTTAGCGGAAATAATTATGTAGTAGACTTTATCGGTTAGATGCCTGCGAATGCGGATAATTGAGAAGGCGTCGCTGTTGGAATTTTAATTTTCTTGCAGGTGCGTCAACTTGTAAACCAGGAAAATGCAGTAGGTATTTATAAAGTAAAATGAGAAAATAGGGCTCGTTTCAAAATGCACTTTGGTAATGAGTGGGAGCTGTATCCATTCCAGTGTCACAGAAAAAGGTGCAGGGTAAAATGAATGAAATGAACTTGAAGACGTAGCATGTACGCTGCTGCTGTGTATACGTTACTGATAAATGGTGGTGGCTTGTTCTTTTCTGAATTCCGAGTAGTAGCAGATCATTTTTTGGATTCAGTGTGACACGCTCTCGGTTGGTGCATGGATTCGTTTACTGAAAAAATAGGGAGAAATGGCTATATTTTGTTACGCTGTTTGCATATAAATATGACAAAAGTAGTTTGCTTGCTAGAACTCCTTATTAGAGTGATGTTGCTCTCGGAATTAGCATCCAGTTGGGAGCTTTTTTGTTTTTTTTACAAAGTTTTGTAAAAGTAAAAAGAATTCATTGAGGAGCAGGAGCAGAATGTTAAAATAAGTTTTTTTTTTAAAAAAAAATGACATTTCATGTAGCTGACACGACACAATTTCTGTGGCACGGTTAGAATTTGGCCAAAAATACGTACCTATAAACGGGAAGAAAGGAGTATGTAGGCGTTCTGTGTCAAAAGTGCAGCAGCAATGCAAGGATAAGAAAAGACAGCAGTTATTCTGGTTTTTATGCATGAAATCTAAAGTTAGATAAGGAATGAAGTATCATGTAGCTAAATGATAAAGAGCATTATAAAATTTTGAAAATGTAAGCATCATTTGCAACCAGCTGGTTATATAGCGTCCCACATGCACGGTTTAATTGATATTGGTACACGGTGCACCATTACCAAAAATAGACATGCTAACAATTCAAAATATCAAACAAGCAGACAGCTCTTTATAAATTTAATTGCTTATTTCTGTAAGATTTTAACTGCGTAAAATCAAGCATAAAGATTAAACACGACGCAGTGGGAATCAGAGAATTTGAGGTCATGACTTTGCGTGTGAATCGCCCATCGTGTAATACAAGTAAGCCCAAGTACACTTTTGAAATGGAATTTTGAAGAAAACCGCAAAAATGGACTGTGTGAAAAAGTATTGCTTAGCAAGCAACAAGCAATCTGTATACACAACAATGTTATTGAAAATTAAAGCCTAGACTTGAATTTATTATATTTTGTAATTTAATATGCTGTGTTAACGAGAAATTTTAATTGAAAGCCCAGGGTGAAGGCATGAAAAAGACGAAGGTTTATGTATTTTTAAGGAAAATGAAATGGCAGTCTTGATTTTGAGCTTGTAATGACTTTGACACGAACCGTATCAAAAGTAAAGAATCGAAAGCCAAGTTTTGTTTGTGTAAGCAAACGTGTTTTTTAAAATATCTGAGGGGCATTTCATATACACATATCTTCCAAGTGGAATTCATTTCAGTGTGAAAAAGTTGTAATTAAAAGTGGTAACAAACCGGAAGAATCGAACAGATGAGAAGAATTAAGTTTTAAATTTTCAGGGAATTAAGAATGTGTCGGAAACTGTGACGCTCAAGCATGTTCTGGTCTGTTTTACATATTATCCTGAAAATGAAATTTTCAGGGTGGTAGCGGTAGCAGCAACTAGCAACCCGTCGGGTTTAGGTGTGTGTTTAGTGTGCTACTTGCTCATCCATAGACACATCGCCTAACGAAAAACTTGCCGAGAGCTAACTTGCCCTATTTCTAATTCCCCCAGATGGAGATGAAACAAGGAAGTAATTTATAGAATGAATGTACTCGCATACTTATGTAATTCCTCAAAATTGTAGCTGCCAACGAGTGACAGACACGGACCAGTTCACTAAATACCGGAGCTCTGTGAGTAGTCAGTAGTGGCAATGTGATATTACTCGTTTTGTAAATAAAGTTGCCTTTCTGCAGCTGGATCTGGCTCTGAATTTTTAATTGTGAGGCTTAAAAATACTTTTTGACGTATTATCTAATCTCCCGACCTCCCGGCTCCTTTTAGTTTACATGGATGGAGCAGAGAAAATTTGCTTTAAAAAGCTTTTCTAGCGATTAGTTAAATCCAAATTGCAAATCCTGTGCTGTTCGTATACTCTACTTTTTGAAATCTGTTTTGTTGCATGCGCGTACAACAGAATCGCTTGGAGAATATATATCAGTCAGGTGCATTAGCATACAACATATCATGATTCATGTATCAAACAAATGCTCGGGATTTAGTTTTACGTAGATTTAAAACTCCTACCACCTCCTCCAAACAGAGTTCATTCTTATAGTACTCAATATTTTCACTACTCTACATTCTCATCGCGTAGGGTGTTATTGTGAAAAAAAGTTTTGACGTACGGTCTGAATGTTGGTGGTGTTTCATAGGCAGTTTCCTTCTTGCTTAAGTTTGTGTCGTGTTGTTAGAAAAAGGATTTTCATCGTTGTTTAAAAACAAGTAAGTGGAATTTTTGGAGTTCTTACAGTTTTTTTTGTGAAAAAAGGGAGGAATGTGAAATGTTAAGGTCCAAAAATATGGCCTTTTCTCTACTCGTTGTAGCGCAGTTTTTTACAAGTGGTGTCGAGAGGAAGTGGGAATAAGTATGCCTGGTGTGCGTACTCCAACTTCATATTATTTTAAGTGTTTTTAGGTTTATCAGCACCTCCACCAGCCAACCCCTATATCCAATTTTACTTTATGGTTAATACTAAGTAGTAAAGAAATAAGGGTTTTTCATGCCGTTCTTGAATGCAGTTTTCTGGCGCATGGCATGCCGTAAGAGAAAACTATGTAAGGAAGGGAAAAGAGGGAGAGAGAAACTCTTGAGGTTTTAGTAAGTTCATCCAGAGTTGTTTCGGGATGCTGCTGGAATCTATGGAGCCCCTATATTTTCTCGGTCAGAGGCATAACCCGCCCAGGATATCAGGAGAAGAAAGAATGAGAACGGGAAGCAGAGTGAGAGAGAGTGTTGCTGTTCAGTAACTGTTTTTCTGCAAGCTACCTCCTCCGTTTTCTTGGGGTTTGTAAGTAATCACCAAGTTGTATGCT
>JAHZND010001337.1:5499-23338 GCA_027744115.1 Acrocyrtus sp. NNG-2020
TCGTGAAGAATGAAATGTAACAGATTTTTCGTGATAGGAGGTATTAACTATTAGCACAGAACAAAATGAAAGGATGGTGGAACACAATAAGGAAAAGCCATTGCAAATAGACAGACAAATAGGAGTACCTATTTGGAGAAGCACGCTCGTCATCATCCTGTACAGAGCTCCGTGATCAATGAAGCAGTTATTGCTAGAGACACGGTTTAGTAGCATGGGTAAATATATATGATGAGATGAGATGACATATGTTGAAGAGTGAGACAATGAGGAAGTTTGGACTGAAATATTTTTTTAAAGGTTGTGTTAGTGTAGTTTAGTAAGTATATGGATTATGTAAATAGAGGTATTTCTGACTTGTTGCGAGGATTCTCATTATTATTATTATTGCCCTGTATTGTTAATGTCTGCTTTATAGCTGAACCAACAAGTTTTATGTTTTGCTAGTCTAGTCAGTCACGGAGGGAGAGTATCTGCTGAGTAATTATTCGTTGAACTAGCTGGTGTGGGTTCATGGCAATTCATAAAATTTTTGATTGACATTAGAGCCACCAGCCTACTCGCTTTATAATCTAAGGCTTGCATGATGAGAATGGAGTTTGCATTGAAATGGATCGTCTCAAGGTTGAGGATGCGTAGTGTATTGATGTGTTGATAAGTTTAAAAGGAACTGACTCGAATTTGCTGAGCATATAATAAAATTACGCAGCAAAATCTGCAAGTAGTTAAAATCGCATTGCCTTGACTAGGTTGATAATTAATGGAGGAAGCGTTGAATGAAAGTAGTTAACTCGGAGCAGATTAATAAAACTGGGAAAATTCCTATAACCTGAGCCAATCAGGATTGTGTTGTTGCCGATTGGGCTAATACGTCAGTATTATAAGAAGAATGTACTTTCAAGGGCATCTGACAATAGAAAAAATAAACAGCACATGTGCTTGATGGTGGTAAGGGTGGAACTGCTTTTAATTCCCACAGGATACTCTGAAACGTTCCTTCCCTCACGTATATATGTACGGGATCATAGGCGTAATTTTTATTCCAAATCAAAGCAATTTTTGTTTTCGTGGTACTTTGCAAACAAAAAAAAGTTTGCTTTAACTGGACATCGAGTTTTGGGAAATTTGCAATTTCTCAATCTCAATAACTACCCTAAGCAGTATTATGTTAGAATCTGTAGTAATGTGATTAGCCATATTACAGTTTGCTAATGGCTATTCTTGCAAGAAAACTAAGAAAACGCATTAGTAGAACAACTGTCATGTCATAAAAACTGAGTATGCTGTA
Source organism: Acrocyrtus sp. NNG-2020 (assembly GCA_027744115.1). Lineage (NCBI taxonomy): Eukaryota > Metazoa > Arthropoda > Collembola > Entomobryomorpha > Entomobryidae > Acrocyrtus > Acrocyrtus sp. NNG-2020. The sequence goes on from JAHZND010001337.1 coordinate 6,788, forward strand.
GTTGTAGCTTTGCTGTGCTGCCCTTAGGTAGAACTGTTCAGCAGACGCACTCTTAGTTCTGCTGCTATTTACTAATAAGAGCTAATTAGTATTAAGTACAGCTTGTGTGTAGCCCATGAGCGTAATGGCAATAGCGTAAGACAAACTCTCGGAGGCAATATTCGTAATAATATTCTCTTAACTGAAGAAACTCTCTGCGCTTAAGTGAGAAATTTATGCGTACCTTCACATAAGTTGATATACCTTAGCAAACACAAATAGGAAAATGCAAACAGATCATGCCACTTATATGCGTATTGTTATTACACTTCTCGAGAAGCAAAAAAATTGTACTTATGACCAGGTTTAGCCAACCGTGTCTCCAAAACCTTGTAGGTTCTTGATTTGTACCTCTCCACCGTATATACCAGCATGATGTGAATATTTCATGTGAATAAAAGGCAAACCCAAGCTAGATTAGAAAAGGAAGTGTTCTATTAGATAGCTGTTTGGAGTGGCAGCAGAGTAGCAACAGCATTGCGGAAGTTTGTCTGTGAAATAAGAATATAATGGATGATGAATGTGCTGCAGAGAGAGAAGGGGAGAGATAGTGGAGCTGAGATAAACTGGCAATATGCGATATGATAGTGGTGGCATGGTAGGCAATGAGGAAATGGAAAGACGGTTTGTGGAGTAAACTGTATATTTCTTTTAAATTTTTTTGGTTTTAGGTTTGACGTAATTTGCATTATAAGAAATTTTGCGGACGCTAAAGTGAAAAGCTTGTGTTGTCTTTTGATGTAAAATGAGCAGTGTGAGACTGTGGCTTGATTGCATAACTTTATTTGCATTTTGCTAGGTCAGTAGGTTAAATCAAAGTTGCAACTGTGTGTAGGACACACAGCACATATGACACAATTTTATATTGGAACAATAGTGTTGGTGGTGGCAGTATTTGGTCAGGAATTTTTCCCGAGGATACAGACAAGCTTATGAAAATAATTGGAAGAAGTCGAAATAAAACTGGTTAGCTAGGCTTAGCGTAGTAGTGTGTCCTACATGGAATATGGAAAGAGGGAAAGTGGAACAGCGATGATAGTCGCTGTAGGTACCGAAGACTGCTATGCAGATTCTCCAGCGAACAATTTCTCGCTGCTGATGATAGGAACTCCCAGCCACAGATCATTTATCATAAAAAATGTGCATAAAAAGTACAAGTAAATAAAAGTGGGCTTTTGCACTGCGATGTGTGATGATTGAATGAGATGATTGAATGAAGGAGGAAAAAGGGGGACAGAGCTTGAGCTTATGTCTAGGGAAACTTGTAAGAGAACGTCAACATTTTGTAGGAAGAGAGGAGACTATGATTACACTTACTGCACACATATTTCCTCGTCTCCACGTCCAGCTTGTAATGACACTGTTAGTACATTACAAATGTATAAGGAACAGATCTGAGAAATTGATTAATACCTAGTTTGCCTGACTATGACTTTTTTTCCGCTGTATATAAAAAAATAAATTCGGTCAGTCTGACCCACTTATGGTTTTATGGGATTGCATTGCATGTTTTTTAGCCAGAGACTGGATAAGTGACTTTCGCTTGGCTCAGGCTTTCTCTTTCATATCAACGTCAGAATATTGTTTATATGGTCTTGTATAGTCTAAGGAGAAATAACTGTATCGTGCGGTAGTAATTTGCAAGGTTTATTAGACTGGCTCTCTTTCTCCCTCTCTCACTGCTCTTGTGTGCTTCTGCTGGTTTAAGTTCCATTTTGGCATTGTTTTTCTACGGATGTGAGAGTATTGCAGCACTTATGACATTCTCATTTATATACTGGAGAAATGGGTCAGGACAGTTGTAAACATTTAGACGGGCTCCCTTTTCTCTCTCTCCCATTGCAAATCCACACAGATCTTTACTGTGTGCTAATGCAAACAAAGTAGGATAACCTCGAGGAGGAAATTCTAGAAAGAAAGCCAACAGTTTTTAGAGTATGAAAGTGAATGCACAAAAGGTTTTTGCGTGTGCAAACATATTTTGAAAAAAAAAGAGTTTGTGTACATTGTGGGTGTTTTTTTTGCATGTGTAATAGGTACATACGTTGTGCATGGCTTCGAGGAAGGCCTCTAGTAATTGTTATATAAAACGCCAGTGGAAAAGGGAAAGTAGAGAGGGGACGATTATCCGATATGAATGTTGTTGTTAGGAATAGGTGAAGTTTACGAAGGTCTTGGTAAGTATTATATCGTATATCGACGAGTAGTTAGTGGAAATGGGTAAAGCACGTTATTAATGTTAAATGCCTTGCTCAGTCCAGTCGCTATGCTATACAATATATACTGTCCAGACAGCAACAGACGGTTGTCAGGATTCCTGGAAAATTATTTCCCGCACTGTTCGTTGTATTGAATTTATTGGGGCTGGGAGAAAGCTGATCGGAGTTTCACCTCGTGCATGGCCTTATAATTTCTTGGGAAAGGACTTCTGTAGGTATATAGGTTAGCTGGAAAAGGCTTACTTTTTTCCAGTGAACAACATGAAATTTTAATGAAGCATGCTTGGAATGCTGTCGTTTTCTTGGAAAATGTGGCGGAATTCTCGAGAGCTTGTCTATTATAAGTTCGTGTATGTAAGTACTGCTTTCAATAATCTGTTCACTGCAATGAGCCCTAATATTCTTTTCGGAGCAACATAATTTTGTTATGTAAACAGTTTCGGTGAGCCCAAGTTGCAGTGCTGGCTGAGGGGGTCTTGTTCTGCATATCATTTTAATTTTAAATAAATACAATTTACTCCTTTTTCTATGTGCCTGGTTTAGTGGAAAAATCTGTGACTTGTGCCAAGTTACACTTTGTGTAGACATTGCTTGAGCTACAGATAAGGAGCTGAAGTATACCTTGCATAATATTTTTCCATGCTCATTGAATGAACGAAGACAGGGGACGGGGCAAAGTCACATGTACAAGGTGTTTATCACTGTAAACTGTGTGATTGGCTGAAATGGATCGATGCGATTGAAAGATGATGAGATGGTTGATGACTGGTGGTGGTAGTATTGCGTATGAGGTTATTTTCCTCTGGTGTAATATTCCGATTGAGAATCTGATCAGAGTATTAATAGTGCACAGTGCCATTTTGTCTTGTGTGAAGTGAAAATTTGTCGCAAAATACCTAGACCGCTTGCTACATCGTACCAAACACGCTCTGTGTACGCTGGTACAATGACTCTCTCTGAGGATTTAATGAGATATCAGCGCTGTTCAAGGACATTATGTTTTATGCGCGCATTATAACAGCCTTATTCTCTGCGGGCTGGTTTAGCAGATCTTATATGGTATCTGAAAAATGAAAAAATTGCAAAAATTTATCCTTCGCACGGACTTACTGTAATTTTTGCAATTTATGGAAGAATTGGCAGAAAAATGAGCTTAAAAGTTGTACAAAATATGTACTGAGTTGGAGGGGCGAAAGCCGACAAAGGTGCCCACAAAGTCCGTTCACTGTCATAAAATTGAAATACGTTTGTTATATATGCTGTGTGGACGCAATCAGAAGTTAGCTTAGGATTAAGATTAATGTGGTATGAGCCATTTCGTAGTGATTTGCTGGTGTAAAACAGTGCAATGTTAGTTTAAATTGCATATAACATTTATCGACTAGGAAGCATGAAAAAAACTTTTTAAACTGATTTTTAAAAAGAAATGTCGCCATCTAAACTTTGTTCTTTTTTTATTGCAGTTAATCTGACGGGCCATAAGGGAAGGGTAGACATGTCCAACTTCGAGCTTCTCAAAGTTCTGGGTACCGGAGGTAAGACTGACATTTTGTTAAATTAATTCTCTTTGTCCTTCTGGCATGTTGACAGAATTAGACAGATGGACAAATAAGGAAAATTACAGAACTGCTAAAAAACTAAGTTTATTACAGTATCTTGAAAAAACGTACAACTGGACAGAAGACAGTAAAAATGTTTTTATTTGTCATTAGTTCTGCAGCTGCACTACTCCAACTTCTGCTGTCATATATAATTCATAAAGATTTTAATGACACAAATCAAAGTACTTTTATAATATGCTCAGTCCAATCCGTGTAAAAAAAACTGCATCCGGATAGCAATAGACAGGTCCACTCATTCTGTCATTTGAGAAATACCTAATTGGGATGTCTTATATATTGACTGTTGCAAGACCTACATCACATCGCTTTTGTCTGCAGACAGGTTGCTCTCCGTTTTCATTTGCGATGGGCAGTTTGCTCCTATTTCATTTTTTTGTATGAAAATTGTTCATAAATGAATTCAAACTACAGGCTATAGTTGAAGGATTGCATGGGGCATGGGCACGGTTGAATGGTTGTGTGGCAAAAGATGCAACGCAGATACGCAACTTTGTGTTTCTTACCAATATCAGGCATAATTCATTTTAAGAGAATCCTTTATAATCTTTTAGATGTCTGTGCTGATGTGCCTAGTTGGATTTTACCAAAAGAGTAAGAGTGCTCTAACTCTGTATAGTCCTTTTTTCATTACTAAAATGCATAGCATAGGTCGGGATGGCCTAAAATGCGACAGCATGTGGTCTCGTATTGTGATTGTGAGTAAAAAGAGCTAAAGCAAAAAGGAGACGAGGAAGTGTCGACTGTTGTCTGTTTTATTTGTCTACTTTGCTGTGCGCTCACGCTCACTCAGAACTGTGTTCAATCCAGAAACAGCGTCTCAAAATAATAAGTGCAATGCAGTGTGCATTAGCACGCCTTAATGCTGTAATTTGTCTACTTTTGCTGTGCGCTCACGCTCACTCAGAACTGTGTTCAATCCAGAAACAGCGTCTCAAAATAATAAGTGCAATGCAGTGTGCATTAGCACGCCTTAATGCTGTACATGTCTGTAAATGAAAAAAAAGTTGTCAATGAAATAGAGTGTACAACAGGGAGAGAGACCAAATTGTAAAGTTGGAGTTCGGGAAGCAGAGCAAAAGCAAAGTCTGGATGTGTACGGCGAAAGATATTCCACTAATGCATAAATGGATGGTGAAACGTGGATAAAAATAAAGCACTTTTGCAAACTTAACAAGTTTTCCAAGTTTCCAACCGATCTCTGAGAAAAAATCTAGTTAGGGGAGAATGTGGGAGTGGTAGAAAAACAGATAGACATTTTCACGATTCGTCTAGAAATACAGTCGTATATTTGCAAAGAACTACAGATACATATGTTCAATGTTGGCACTCTCGTTTCCACTGTAAATTGGTTTTTGTATCATATCCAATCATGTCGTTCTTTTTTTGAGTATCCTTCAGTTGTTGAAACAGGGGGAGCGTGAAACGACAAAAATAAATGGCAAAAATGAGCTGGACTCTAAACCGGAAGTAATAAGTAGGTTATCTAAAGAACATACTCAAACTTCAATGGAATTTAATTCATCTAATGGAAGCGGGCATCCTGAAAAAAAACTGTTGAGTGCAGCTTATGATCTATCATTTCTATAACTAGGTAACTTTCGCCCAGGAGACTAGACACCTCAAAAAATGTATTACTTAGGTATACACGAAAAAGGCCATCGCGGATAGCAGCGAATAAGTGTGTGAGGCGAGGCCTAAAAACACCTCTTCTCTTGCCATATCGGACCATCAGACAGTGTTCGATATCGTGCAGAGTAACCTAAAAAAATGGCATATATTGTAATGACGTCCTTGACGACATTGATTTTCCGCTTTTGTACTGTGGACAAGCCAGACCGTAAATAAAAGCAAATAGCTCTTCGTCTGCACTTTGGCATTGCGGTCTTAGTCCTACCCAGGTAGAAAGTGTATAGCATTTAGTAGATACACGCTACAGCGCTTCAAGTAGTTGTAATAAAATAACGAGCAGTAATTGTCTACTTTGGCCTTCAATAAAATATCGACTGGAGGGAAGATAGCCACAGGAAAGCTTTAAAGCTATCAAAAGAACCTACCTTGTCATACTTTGCCATATTGCTAATTCTGGCTAATCGGGCTCTAAAATTCTATGCGAATTTATCCAAAAAGGCAGGCATTAAAAGTACTGTCGACATACCTTGTGTCCATTTATGAATATTTAAATGTATTTGGACACACAGCTAAGACGGAGGGTATGCCGTAAAGTGACAAAAGTGACAACCCAATGTCACTACCAACTTAAGCATGTAGCTTTATGTATATCCCTACACATGTGCGCATCCTCTATTAGTTTTAGCTTACGTTAAGTGAAGCTCCCTGGGAGGGAGCTATAAAAAAAGTGAAGCAGATGCCAAATGTTTAATTGAAAGTAGGAAGTTTATGGAAATAAAATGTACAATGAAATTAGGAAGGAATATTTTCGTGCTTTTAATAAAAGGAAGCATCAAATACTGCAAATTCATTCTGGAGGTAGCAAAATAATTTCAAAGTGTAGCTAGGTATGTGTTCCTGCTCAATTGTGAGCGCTGCAGACATGATGCAAACAGTAAGGAAAAAAGAGTTTTCTCTTGTACATAGATGATGATGGTGATATGATAATGCACAGAGGCATAAAAAAACTGTTTGCTGAAGGATGAAAAAACAGCGAACTCTCTACCTGTGTCTCTGTTTATAAAGTTCACAATGACAGGTTAAGTAACTTTCAATTATTTTGAAGGTCATGGAAAAACTGCCATTGTGATATAGCGAGTCTATATGAATTTCAAATTTGTGTATTAGGGTAGAAGCGACAAAACAAGGTGAAAAATTATTTCATGTTTTTACATTTTCTTTGTCACGTAATTCGATGTAGTTGAATAGACCTTTTTATCTGGCTAGCGTTTGCTTTCTTTCTTAGGGCCATTTTTATGTTGATGGCTGTGTGTTTTGTAGCTGATGTGTATGAATGGTTCTCACACAAAAGACACTTTTGGTTTAGTGGCTGCTGCTGTTAGGTGTATAGTTTTTAGTCTCAATCCAGACTGTTGATTTTTGAAGTAGTTCTTTTCTATCTGTTCTTGCTAAGCATGGCCCTCATCTATCGATCGTAACCTAAAACCTTTTTAGAGCTTCTACTGAATAAAAGTAGACGTGTTTACATTTTTAACGGTGGGGAATATTTTATTAAATTTTGGGGGTAATCGTAATAACGATGTTTTTATAATCGAGCGTAAATGTCGTACAGATATATAGGATACTGGTGCGAAACTTTTTCTTTTTAGCTTGAGCTGAGAATCTACGATTGTACATGTTAGTTTTGCGAAATGGTAGACTACTTTTGTGTACAATTTTCAGGGTAGACAAGGAGAGTGTGTGAGTTTTTGCTCAGGTTTGAAACGATGAATAGAGTAGAAACAAGGAAGTGCAGTAAATACAATATTTACCTACTTTTGGTCTCGAGTTGGGATTACATGTTGTGAGGATGATAGGATATATATTATATTTGAGTGGAGATGATAGTAACGATATAAAAGTTACGAAAGCTTGTTGCTAGCATTTTAAATTCCTCTGGTTTTTCTAACCTGCTCGCTCCCGCTTAGATGTAGCTTTTCCCTCTCAAGGACGTATCGAGAGAAGTTTTGTTTTTGCGAGTGACTGTCTCAAAAGAAGTTTTGAACACTTTTGTAGTCCTCAATTATGCACCATTGAAATTGACATAAATGAAAAAAATGTTATTAGATCTACATGCAATGGGTCTGAAAAGCGTATTCCAATTAAAATGCAGACAGCATTCCGGCTGGGAAAAGACATGGCGTAGCAGAGAGGGATTTCGATTTATACGGAAATTTCCTTATGAGTTCGCAATTTGCCCAGTTCTTCTTTAACAAATGAAATTTATGTGGCTCGCAAGTCGCAGCTCGAATAATCAAAAGAATAATGTTTTTGAAGGGCTACAATAATACGTAGTTAAATTTGCTACAAAAATGATAGGCTTTTAAACAGCTGGATGGTTTAAAAACTGGCCTATTATGTTCTGCTGCTGCTGCTGGTTTACACTCGGTAAAGAAGAACAGGTCATATACTATTATCACTAGTGTATCATCCTTCCCATCTGTTTTACTCACTTCACTTGCCTCTTTAGCTACACTAAAAAGTTTGAAGGTCATCCCTTTTTGTTGATGAGAATGAGAGAATGATTAGCAACGCAATGTGGAATATATATTTACATTTCGGCATGCATACTCATGCACACAAGAATAAATGTTTTCATACGGATGGGATGAGAGCAAGGTAAACAGTGGATCTTTAAATAGCAAGGCGTAACTGTAGACAGCATTGGAAGTTCATCAACGGACATAGAGACCGTGACTGTCTTGGATTGGAGTAGTTGTGCAATAATACTTGTCAAAGAAAAAGTTGTGAATAAAAAAGGTATGGTTACTCCTTGTGGTTTCCATTTAAAACTGACTTGTTGGCTGAGCGTAGGTGATAGATGATGATGATCCCACAAATGAAGGTTTGTGAGGACTGAGGACACATCTTATCTGGAACCGGACCCATCCTCATTGCAAAAAAATGAGAGAAAAAGTCAAATTTTCATTACAGTTTTTGCCATCTCTCTCTCTCTGCGTGGTCTCCAATTTTCGCAAACATGAGGGAATACGATTTTTTTTCTCGCATTGATGCCAAGTTGAGATGTGGGCAGTGCACTGCACTGGGGGCAAGCCATGAATCACCGTGATACGGATCTGGCACATTTTATTTGCATGGCATAAAATATATGGATGGAGTTGGCTGCGGCTTGTTTTGCACTTGTACGCTTTTTATGTCAGTTTGTATAAGTATGGCTACCAAATGTTGTGACTTGGACTTTTCGACATTTTGTTTGTAAGCAATCAGCTGGTCCCTGCAATAAAAATTTTCATTGTGAAAAAAAACTGGCATGTCTCGTCATATTAGAGAGTTTAAAGCTCGAAGGAAAAACATAGGCATTATGTGTCTATTGGAACGTTTCATCATATCGCTTTTAGTTTCATGCTGGTAAGAGGTGCGTGTGCACTGGTCGGAATTGTGAAAACTGTTCGTATTTTTCGCTGCAGTTTCGGTAGTTCAATATTTTATGGTGGTAGGGTTACAATTAAAATCACACGTGGAGGAAATGACCTTCCAAAACATATGCACGTTAGTATTAGAAATGCATACTGTCTTCATGTATTATGCAATTGTACATTTAACCGGAGGAGCTGTTTCTTAGAGCATGGTTTGTTATTTTTGTACACGAAGGGATGCGATTTTAGAACCTTTTCCAACGCAGCATAACGTTCACTCTCTGCATTGGCGTGGAATTTGCTTTCGATGGTGAAATGAAGTAGGCTTGACATTGAATATGACAAGAATTTACAAGGAGAAAGGGAAGGGCTACTTTTCTCGGAATCAATCAGAGAAATTACATGCTGACTACGCTAGAGGTTGAATAGAGGTTTGAAGGAGTTTATCCTTCGTCCGGATTAGCAAATTTTTATTTTCTACTCAAAAAGTTAGTTTCTTGTATATTTGGTATTTAGTTGGTGTTTTGTACCGTTGTTGTGCGTGTAAGCTTGTGGGAAATGAAGTTAGCCGTGCGCGACACGCTGGGGTAATCGCATAATGAATTTCGAATGCCCATTTTTACGCTTTCTAAGTTTGTAGTGTGTTATTGCTCCTTGTCCTTATGATAAAGTAATAAATTTTTGATGAGAATCGATGAAATGACAATGCATGTAAAATTACACGACATGTTTTTCTCTTTCAGGGTTTTGTCAAACTTTCCCCATAAAAGTCAAAAGCCAAAAATGCCAAAATAAAAGTAAAGGCTAAATAACTATACTGTATTATACAGAGACGACATTTGTCATTGACGCTAATAATAAATTATGTATCCAATTATTTTTTTTCGCAAAAGCGCAATTATTATTCCCTATTTTACAAAAAAATATTACAATTTAAAATGAATAATGAACTAGGAAGTCTTTCATTATCATTAACAACCTGAAATTTTGTGCCCGCACAGGAATTGCCCAATCAACAGTGAACTGTGTTACTTGTCTGTTTTGAAAGTGGTTATGGAATGAGTAGTATATGCACTTGCACACATAGGCACAGGTATAACAAGCACATCTACCTATCTGATAAAAAATATATATCAGTCGTACCCAAAAATGTGCTTTTCTTCTAGTGGAATTCCCCAGAATAGGGAAAAAAATCTTGCTCAAGCAAACCGTACATTTGTACATAAAAGCAAGCGTTAAATTTATAGTAGTACCCCTCCACAAACGAAAAAGAAAAATCACCGCACACTCCTTAGAGATCCTTTACTTTTATGCTAGAATAGTTCTTCATTATTAGGTACGTAGCTGCCTGTAAAAATGCACTGTAATATAATGGTTCCCCATTTGAAATAAATTTGCACGGTATGGCTTACCCACTTAAGTATGCTACAGTTTTGCGAGAGAGACTTTCTCTTCCATAAAGGCATGTCGTATAATATGCTTGCTCGTGACTTCAAAAAAAGACAAGGCTCCCCAGAAAAAAACGACGAAAACAAAGCAAATGCCTTATAATATATTTGAGGTTCCCTTCAAATGATAGAGAAAAATGGACGATTATAAATTTTTGCTGTGTAAACGAAAACGAATGTTGCAAGGAATGCAGAATGGGACACATAATAATATGATTGAAGCAAAGTAGTTTTTTTCTTCTTCTGCGTTAAGCAATCTCTACATGGTTTATGAACAGGCATCTTTTTGCATATAGCATAGATTTTACAAGAGTGAGAGACAGAGAGAGAAGACCCATTCGAACAGATTCTTTTTCCACAAGACAAGCCAATAGAGTGGAATGCAATAGTTTGATGGTGGTGTGGTTGCAGTGTTTCGCACAAAATGTCTATTCAATACCACAAACAAGAAAAGACGGCTGAGGAGGAGAGAAGCGAGTGATGAGAATATAAGTTTTTTTTGCAAGAAGGCAAAAGCAAGCAAGCCAGGCGGAGAGAGGCGCAGACGGGGACAATAACGTTGCGATACGCTCCTCTGGTTTGAATAACAGGATTTGTAATATAGGTCGCTTGTAAGTAGTTGTAATAGTGGAAACTGCAATCCGCATTTTGCTATTAGTAGTTTACTACACGCGTGGTCTTTTTTTACTTACCCATGGCATTGTACCACAATCGTACACAAAATGAGTTGCAAAGTTACTACAAAGAAGTGGATTATAAGTTGAGCTGTGCATGTCTTCTCTCCCTCTGTAGCTCATAGCTTGTGCTTTTCTGGGAGGTGGGCATATTCTCTGTTTATGAGAACTTGAGTAAGCGTGAGACGTGAAAAGACTCTGCAAGAAACTTCCTTTTTAAACACACGGTAAGGAGCTACTATAATACGGCGGAGCACTATTTTCTCACTTGCAGAAATCATTTTTTAGCTCTTTCGCTTGATTCTGCTGATGTGGTGGTTCAACTGGTGGTGCTAGTGTGGTATGAGTATAGTTAGCTGATGGAATGTGATGATGATGTACAGCTTTGGAAATATGGATTGGGTAAAAAATATGTGTGCTTATTCATGCTCGAAATGTAATATTACGAGTGGCTCACAAAAATTATGTTATGGTCACAAATGCGAGTTTTAACAGGAATGTTACGGAATGGCATGTGAGATGAAATATGACAGAAGATGGATGCGATTTTTTTTGTTCAGTGGGAATACGTGAGAAGATTACAATTGAATTTGAATGCCTCCCCGTGGAATGATTGCGATGATCTGTGCGTAATCTTATCTTTAAAATCGTAAATATTTTCATTGGAGGAAGAGGAGTAAAATAAAATTGGTGGTGGTATGGGTAATGGGATGGATGTCCTTAAACTGTGCAGAGTTAGCTTCACTGTAACCTACCTTGACCGTCTGGCTATGGAGTATGAGCGTAATAGACAAAACGCAATTAAAATGTAGTAATATTGAGTTATCAGCGTGGTAATAAAGTTGTGAATATGACAGATTTTTGCAACAAGCCTTGAGGCAGTTTTTTGTAAATGTACCTGAAGTTTTGCTTTCTCTTTTCGAAAGTTGCGTACATGTTCAACTCACCGGAAATTAAATTATGTAGATAACGCTTCCGGAGAAGTTCTTGGCGGAACAGTGAAAAAGCCAGAGGTTGATAATGGGAGGACTGGGAGAATGTAACGAGGAAATGAAGCCGCTCATGTTAGTTCTTTATTATTGTATGTAAATGTTTCCTATTCCAAACAGAGGTTTAAAATGAATGGTGTTGGATATAGGAGTTAAGAGCAGGAGCAGTCTGAAAGTTAACGAATTATATATGTACTGCACTTGTAGTCATTTGTAGTAACAACCTACTCATTTGTAATTCGTCAAGGTTGGAAAAGCTTTTTAATAAAAGAAGGGTATTCTTTGAAAAACGGCAGAGATATAAAACAGTTTCATAGATAAAATCAAATTGAAGTATGTATTACATTATATGAGGTATATAATGAGCTAATAGTCGTCTCATGTTAGTTTCCATTTTTTAGTATCCGAACGAAGGTGGATAAAATTGAGTTCAACTTCAACCGTTTTATAACTGCAGTTAGAGTGCCAGACACTGAGGGAAAAAAAGGATCCATGCAGGGGAAAAAATTGCCGAATGAAAAATGTTAGTTTCCATTTTTTTAGTATCCGAACGAAGGTGGATAAAATTGAGTTCAACTTCAACCGTTTTATAACTGCAGTTAGAGTGCCAGACACTGAGGGAAAAAAGGATCCATGCAGGGGAAAAAATTGCCGAATGAAATAGCTCAAAATCGGCAGTACCGTTTGTTTTCCTTTTTTGCCATGGCTGGCTGATCTATTTGAAAGAAAAAAGGGAACGAGATATAGCCGAGTTCCCTTCTTTCCTTAATGTATAAAAATCCATCTAAAAATTACCTTGTGCGTGTAGCAGATTTTTAAATTTATTTTTGTGCAATACCGTAGTCGGCATTGTTAGCTGATAGTGAGTTCACGCCTCGTTTCACGTACAGAATGAGATTTTTCCTTTATTTTTTCGAGAAATAAAGCAGAGACAAGTAAGGAAGAGAAAATGACATGGTGGATTTTAGTTGACTTTATCCCATAAAAGAAAATTTTTGTAGTGTTTTCTACAAAATCCTGACTCAAAAGGAAAAGGACACGGCTTGAACTGCTTCGCACTATTTTCCCCTCTCAACAGTAAGTTCTAAGAAGCAGCTAGAAAGCTGAGGAAAGAAGTAGATGTGTAAAGCACATTTTTAATGGAGATTTTGCAGATTGCAGTGTCTATTTTAAAATAATGTAATTATGAGTTAAATGCAATAGCGATTGTTATACCATTTTTCTATGATTGCTGCATTGTTGAAGGAATGACCTGTAATGAATTGGTTTGTTACAGGAGATTGCTGTAAAAATATGAAATGTGTAAAAGTTTTATATCACTCGAGTATAATATTATGGCATTTCATGCACTATTGTTCGACCCCTTACCAGTCTCACGTCCCTTTCTTACTTCCCATTAAAGGGGGCAGTATTTTCATGCTCATGCGATTTAAAATCACACCAAAACGTCCCTGCGGAGGTAGGTGCAGGTGCCTTGCCATAAAAAGGGAAAAGAAGGATGCATGCCTTCTCGTTTAAAAAGTAGCAAAAGTGGTGTATAACACATTGCGAAAATATTTTTCAAAAAATCATAATCACACATCGGAATACAAAAAAATGATAAGATTGTTTTTTTATATCAATCTACCCCATACTATACTATCAAAAGAGTTGCCAGCATAATTAAAGTGCCTTATCCTTCTTTACTATAAAGGGAGCACTGAAAAACTGCGGAAAGTGGTGCTACTATATATGTCTACCTGGCTTGCTTGATGATTCTCTGTGGTGCAGTAGTGCTTTTATGTGAGAGTGTGGAATTTCGCATCTTTTACTGATTTTTGCGTTGGAAGTGACCCTGAGCGCACACACATGCACCATAGGGCATGCCACCACACACAAATATTTTGCACATAAACAAAACAGCTTCTCTCTCTCATTCTCGTATGAGAAGGTTTTTACTTGGGGATAGTTTTAATGCATTCAAGTCATTTTTCTTGTTTGACAAGAATTCACTCTTTAATGCTGCTCTATGAAATAGGATGAAATCAAGCGGCGGTGGTGTGGCAGCAGCCGCAACAGCATACATTATAAATGTAACCTGTGTTGTTTCTTCGTAATATTATTAAGACTTGGTTGTTATTAAACTTTATTCCTTCTCCTATCACGAGGATTACGTTTGTGCTCTCTTATGCATTGGAATGGTTGTGTTTCTATATGTAAATAAAGTACCGTTAGATTTTGCGAGGTACCTATTCTTTTCTACATAAGCGCTTGCTGCCAGAGTGCTGATGCTGCATTCCTTGAGTGCTCACGTTAAGATCCCTGTTTCATTGTCCTATCACGCTTGACTCACTCGCCATTATATTCCATCACGTCAGTACTCACTAAGCTAAAAGAAATGTATGACAGGGCTTTCAAGGTAACTTCAACTTTTATCTCTACTTCTGCTAAATGCCTTCTCAGCTTGTTCGTGTATGAGAAGTGAAATGAAACTTGTGTGAGCCAGCGCCAGAAATCATCCATTCTCTTGGACACTTACACGATGAAGAAGGAATCGTGAGATAGGTCTCCTTGAAAAAAAAATATATAAGGTGGGATTGTTGTGATTTGATTCTGACTTAAATAAAGGATTCTTTTGCAGAAGAATGTCTGAAGAGTGCTGTATCTACCGATATGAGGATTGCGGATACGGATTATGCTAATTAAAGTAAATAAAATGGTAGAGAGAAAAAAATAAGTTGTATGTAGCGAATCTAATCCAAATTCATACGAACCCTTCTTGTACATTTGAAGTTCATGATTAGGCTGAATATTATTATTTGGTTGTAAAGTAGTTTGTCCTTGCTGACGAACACAGTTTCGCTTATTTGACTAACTGTGCAGAATAAAAAGAATGTGTGGCAGACACCTCAAAAGTTTAACTTATTTGAGTCTCTATAATCTATTCCTCATCATCCTCCTCACTACTCCTTGTAGGTTTATAGTCAAGGCAAAAATTATGTAATTGAAACTTCCCTTTCGCGAACAAGCTAAAAATAGATTTTTGCTTAAGGATAATGATGTGAGTCAGGTTGGAAGTTGGAAGTGACTAGGGTAGACCAGGCTGAGTTATTCCTTGTTTTTCTCTTTCCTCACTCATGGTTCACTTGTGTCGGTGTCTCAAGTCCTGATACATGATGATGATTGCACACACCCCTGCATTTCTACTCTGAGATCTTCAGCTTCCTGGACTTTTTCCGTTGGCGAAGAGACAATGCCACAACAGGATCTTGAGATACTGCGTATACCTCGAGCCAAACTAGCTGAGTCCTAAAAAAAATCTAACGTTGTGTAAGAATGGAGATACGCCTATCCAAACGGTAAATTAAGCTGCATTCCTAGAAAATGAGTGAAAACTACAATCTTCATTTTTTGCCATAACCTCTTTAATGCCAGCTGATAAACTACTATCATTTCAAGTTCTGGGTGCAGGAGACAAAAAACAAATGAAACTGATAGGGGATTACTGTTGAAAAAGTGTGAAAGAGAAAGTAGAAGGGGAAACGCTTACTTTTTGGGCACTAACTTTTGTGAGGCGTCATCTGTACAGTAATTGCCAGAACTAGAATGTACATAAACTTTACTTTTTAAAGCATTTTTTGTTTAAAAAATTGAAAATTGAATGAAAAATTTTACTATGTGAAAAAAGTGATTCTCTACACAGGATCCATGTTAGAATAAGTCATGCTCGTGTACACGACTCAAAAGTAGCGTTTCATATACAGCTTCTCAAGTCCATTATTTTTCAGCTCTTAAACAGTAGTAGAATACACCTGTGCGCTACTTTCAGAAAAAGTAAGTGCTCAGAAAAGTACCTATGCCAAAAAGTTTAAGATTACTGCTATCATTATTCTATGTTGTAGGTAACTGTTATTTTATTCACTCTGATATTATTTTTGCTAGCTCTCTGCTGCGTGTTGTGGGACTACCCAAGTTTCTCACAGTCTCTTTTATCATCTCACAATCAAAGTTTGCCCTGCTCTCAACATATTGCAGGTCTTACAACCAATCCTGCACTTCGAATACACGAGCAGAAGCGAAAAAATCGCAGCTTTATTTATATATTTTGCACTTTGTAAATCTCATGTCTATTTAGATGAAGATTGAGAGTTTTGCACTATTGTGAGTACCTGCGCACATTTAAATGTGGGGATGTGGTACGTGCGTATGTAATTTCATTGTATCATTCATCATAAAGTAATGTGGATGTCGAAATACAATTTTTTCTGTATAGCAGAGATGATCATGGCAGGATGAGGATGTGTTCAGAGAGTATAGCAAATAGCAGATTAAAAGAGTGAGCGAGGCTGTATTGTTGTTCTTTGCAGACTGTGCTGTGAGAAGGCCTGTATGTATGGGCAAACAATATTTTTGCACTGTTGTTGTTATTGTTGCAGAGCAGAGTATAACCGAAGTTGAGCAGTACGGTGGAGAGCGCCACGGTTGACGTATTTTCTGCACAGGAGTATAATAATGATAATGAATAGCGTTAAAAAA